>CAWUFW010021580.1:0-117168 GCA_963921515.1 Calotriton arnoldi
AAGTGAGATGCAAAAGCAGGCAGGAAAGGTACAGAAAGAGGGAAGTCGAGTGCAGAAAGAGACAAAAGGTGTGCAGAAAGAAGCAAATCAGGTGCAGAAAGAGGCAACAGACGTGCAGAAAGAGGGAAGAGAGGTGCAGATAAAGGCAAGAAAAGTGCAGAAAGAGGCAAAAGAGGTACATAAAGAGACAACAGGGGTGCAGAAAGAAGCAAGACAGGTGCAGAAAGAAGCATGGAAAGTGCAGAATGAAGCAACAGGGTTGCAGAAAGAGGCAAAAGAAGTGCAGAAACAGGCAAGAGAAGTGTACAAAGAGGCAAGAGAATTGCTGAAAGAAGCAACAGAGGTGTAGAAAGAAGCAAGAAAAGTGCAGAAAGAAGCAAGTGAGATGCAAAAACAGGCAGGAAAGGTACAGAAAGAGGGAAGAGAAGTGCAGAAAGAGACAACAGGGGTGCAGAAAGAAGCAAATGAGGTGCAGAAAGTGGCAACAGACGTGCAGAAAGAGGGAAGAGAGGTGCAGAAAGTACATGAGATTTGCAGAATGAGGTCAAGAGAAGTGCAGAAAAAGAAAGAAATGTGCAGAAAGAAGCAACAGAAATGCAGTAAGAGGCAAGAGAGGCGCAGAGGGAAGCAGGAGTGGCTTGCACACCATTAGTACCAATTTAACACCCACATTTAGCAATAAGTAACACGTGACAATTCTAGGTTTGCAAAGGGCCTTCCACCACGCTGTAACACTTGTCACTGTATTTTTGGTAACGTTTGACGCGTTTCAGCTAGAAACAAGGCTGTTTTTGTTCAAATCTGCAGATTAGGGTGCAGATGATGAATTATGTGGCTAATGCAGAAAATGTATAATTGTGCGAAAGTCGGTGCAGTCAAACAGTCACATAATTCCAGTGGCCCTGCTCATACCTCTGACTAGGTCCACAAGTGCTCCTCAGTGATTCCATCTTTTTTGTCTCACTGAGTTCATAGTTGAGCTTCTATGGAAACGAGGAAGACTAAGCCTGAGGCTACCACTCCACAACACAGACTACCATACCACATAATTACTCTCCATAACACATAATCCCACTCTACATAGTTCCTATACACTAAATACCACATACTTTCTATCCACATAATTTCACTGCACAACATACCACATAATTCCACTACACACAACGTACATCCACTCCAAAAACATTAGTAAAAACCTTTTGCATTTACAACGCCAATAGCTCTAATTCTCGCAAATGCGAAACCTATTACATTGCAAACACTTCTTTAACTAGTAGTCGTGTTTGCAGAGTGGTGGAGAAAGGGTGCTGGGCCCCCGACCAGTGCTCAGGAATTCTGGTGCATAGGGCTTACAGGAGGTACCAGTAGGGCTTCTTGGCCCCCAACGTCCCTCAGGAGTAAATTGGACTTCATCCCCCATCCCGTAGTCTGCCAGGAGGCGCGTTTGCAGAATGGTGGAGAAAGGGGGGCATGGCCTCCGAAGACGTTTTAGCAATCCCACTGTGCGGGACTTACTGGAGGTAACAAGAGGGGTAGTTGTCCCCCAAGGACATCCTTGGGGCCAACTACCCCTCCTATTACCTCCAGTAAGTCCCACACAGCAGCATTGCTAAGTTCGAAGAGCAGGCCACGTCCCCTTTGCCCACCACTCTACAAACGCGCTCCCTGGCGCACTCTTGGATGGGGATTGAAGTCCCCTTCGCTGCTGGGGGTCCTTTAGGGGCCAACTAGCCTACCTCTTACCTCCAGTAAGTCCCACACAGTGGGATTGCTGAGAGGTGGACAAAGGCAACGCCCCCTTTCTCCACCACTCTGCAAACGCGCCCCCTGGCACGTTCTAAGTTGGGGGATTAAGTCCCCTTGAAGACTGAGGGTCCCTGGGGGCCAACTAGCCCACCAGGTACCTCCAGTAAGCACGACACAGCTGCGGTGCAGAGAGGTTGTCCGAGGCCACGCCCCTTTTTACACCTCTCTGCAACGCAGCTCTGTGGCGCTTACTGGAGGTACCTGGTGGGCTAGTTGGACCCCAGGGACCCTCAGGATTCAAGGGGACTTAATCCCCCAATTTACAACACGCCAGAGGGCCCGTTTGCACAGTGGTGAAGGGAGGGGGCGGACCTGATGTGACAAATGTGCAAACGCGCCCCGTGGCGTGTTTTAAGTTGGGGGCTAGTTGGCCCCCAGGGACCCTCAAGATTGAAGGGGAATTAATCCCCCAACTTAAACCCGCCAGGGGGCGCGTTTGCACAGTGGTGCAGGGAGGGAGGGGCCTGATGTGACAAGTGTTCCAAGCGCCCTGTGGCGCATTTTAAGTTGGGGGATTAAGTCCCCTTGAATCCTGAGGGTCCCTGGGGGCCAACTAGCCCACCAGGTAAATCCAGTAAGCGCCACAGAGCTGCGTTGCAGAGAGGTGGTCTGAGGCCACGCCCCTTTTTACAGCTCTCTGCAACGCAACTCTGTGGCGCTTACTGGACGTATCTGGTGGGCTAGTTGGCCCCCAGGGACCCTCAGGATTCAAGGGAACTTAATCCCCCAACTTAAAACACGCCACAGGGTGAGTTTGCACACTTGTCACATCAGGCCACACCCCTTCCCTGCACCACTGTGCAAACACACCCCCTGGTACGTTGTAAATTGGGGTATTAAGTCCCCTTGAGTCCTGAGGGTCCCTGGCGGCCAACTAGCCCACCAGCTACCTCCAGTAAGCGCCACAGAGCTGCATTGCAGAGTGGTGTAAAAATGGGGCGTGGCCTTGGACCACCTCTCTGCAACGCAGCTCCATGGTGCATACTGGAGGTACCTGGTTGGCTAGTTGGCCCCCAGGGACCCTCAGTATTCAAGGGGAATTAATTCCCCAGCTTACAACGCGCCAGGGGGTGCGTTTGCAGAGTGCTGCACAGAGGGGGCCGGGCCGCCGGCGCGATGCAGCTTTTTTTTCCCCTTTTTTTTTTCAGAAGGGGGGCTGTGTGGCCCCCCTTCTTTTCCCACTTTTGGGGCCCTGGGGACCCCATCCCCCAGGGCCTGACCCCTATTGTTAAAAAAAATGGGAAGGGGGCCACGTGGCCCCCTCCCGAGGCCAATTTCTGCCCCGGGACCCATCCCCCGGGCTGTGCCTCTTTTTTTTTTTTTTTACATTTTATTGATGGAGGGGGCCGTGTGGCCCCCCACCCGGGCCACTTCTGGCCCCGGGCACCCCATCCCCCGGGTTGGCCCTTTCTGTTGGGGACCATGGGGGAGCCGCAATGCCCCCACGGTCCCTGCCGGCTCCCCGCGTCCTGCTGGAGCCGGCATTGCTTCTCCACAAGGGGAGCTGCTGACATGTGGCACTCCGGGACACTGCAGGAGCCGGCCCTGGGGGTGGCGGTCCCCAGGGCCATCAAGGGCTCCAGGAGGGGGCCGCGTGGCCCCCTCCCAACGTTTGCAAAGCCCCAGGGAGGTGGTGGTCCCCGGGGGCCCGGGGGTCCGCAACGGACCCCCACATTTGAATATTGAATTCCCTGGGGAGGTGGTGGTCCCCGGGGCAGTGTGGGGAAGGGGCAGGAGCCCCTCCCCACACAGTTTTTTTAAATAAATTTGGGGAGGTGGCGGTACCCAGGGCAGCATGGGGGGTTGGGACCCCCCCACGCATGTATAAAAGAAGCCCCAGGAGGTGGCGGGCCCCCGCTACATAAGTAAATTGCCCCCCACCCAGGGGCTTTGAAAACAGCGCGGGAGACCGCGCTTTGTTTTTTAAAATTTTTGGATGGATTCACGCACCCGGCGCGACCCCGCCCGATTTCTTTTTAAAAAAATGAATTTTTTGGGCCTGGGGGTCAGGGTGTTTTACCCTGCCAACTTTTCTTGTTTTTTTAAATCTTTTTTACCTTTTTCTTTCTCCCTCTGTCCGAGGCACAGGATGGCTGCCAACACTTCTTGGTTTGAAGAGTTGGCAGCCAATCAGAGGCAAGCGTGTAGCTCGTGTGGTTAGGCTCCGCCCAGATATCGAAACTTTTTCTTTTTCTAATTTCTCAGGAACTACTGAACGAATTTACACCATTTAAAAAAAGGGCTCTTTCTGAATCAAGGCCTACCTTTTGCCAAATTTGGTGTAATTCTGTTCAGCAGTTCGGGCTGTAGCTTTGTCTAACGTTTCCTAGGAAATTAACATGGGGAAAACGAGTTTTGGGACCCCCTTTTTTCTCGGCCCCCGCTTGTTGAATCACCCCGAAACTTTCAAGACCGGAGCTGACCAGAGCGTCCCACTTGTTTTGAAAATATCGCAAAGATTCGTCAACCAGCGCCAAAGTTATTGGGAAAAGAAAAAACTCATTTCCTATGGAAACTAGGTCCTAACTATAACTACCTACTGGCCAGTAAGTTATATATATATATATATATATATATATATATATATATATATATATATATATATATATATATATATATATATATATATATATATATTATCTACTGGCGGTCGCCAGTAGATAGTTATAGTTAGGACCTATTTTCCATAGGAAATCCGCAACATTCTATTTGAAATAACTTTGGCGCCGGTTGACAAATCTTCGCGAACGTTTCCAACTTGTTGGGGCGCTCCGGTCCGCTCCTATCCTGAAAGTCTCGGGGTGATTCGTCAAGCGGGGGCCGAGAAAAAGGGGGGTCCCAAAACATGTTTTCCCCATTCATTTTTCCATAGGGACCTTTCATCGCAGCTACAGCCTGAACTGCTGAACGGAATTACACCAAATTTGGCAAAGAGGTAGCCCTTGGTTCAGTGTCATGCCTTTTGCTTAAATGGTGTAAATCCGTTCAGTAGTTTCTGAGAAATTTGAAAAAGAAAACACATATATATCTGGGCAGAGCCTAACCACACATGTCATCGTGAGATCTGATTGGCTGTCAGCACTTCATCCTGGAATTGCTGGCAGCCATCTTGGGACCAATATAAATGATACCCCATTGAAATGCATTGTAGTGAATCGAAGATTTTGAGGGTTACCAAAAGGAGAACTATAAAGGGTGATAACAGACTTTAGTTACATTAGAATTCATTTGTTGATGGTACCATACTAATTTCAGGAATTGTGGTGTGTTCTAAGGTGATTTTACCCTGTGAAAAACCTTCTGCTGGGATATCATGAATCATGTTTGAGAGAAAACTATTTTCACATGCTTGTCCCATACAGTTTTGGAAGGTGCTCCAGAAGCCAAAATGAGAGCATGTTTTCTGTAAATTCACATTATCTTTCTCAGTCATGTGAGAATGAAGTCTGACATTCTCAGTAAAACATGTACATCCAACAAGGGCAGAGACTGTCAGTTGATTCCTTTGTGTTCTACTGCAGCTTCCCAGAGTGTTCTAAAGAACAACTAGAGTGCTAACAGCCTTACTTATGACAAAATTATGACACACCTGAAGCCATCTTGATTGGAATAAACTGGTAACACTTAAAACATTTAATTTAAAAAGGAACAAAATGATGGGGTTCATTTTGTCATAGAAATTATGGTTAGTGCTGTAGAAAGAAAAATTAGGACATGTTTTAAGTGAGATCTCAAATATCTTCCTGTTGCACAAGTTACTAACTTGTGTAACGATATATCTGTAAGAGACAGTAGTTAGTGATAGATTCCTTACCTTAGAATATCCCCAGGCGTCAGGCTGGATCCGGAAAGTTTTGCGTAGCAGTACCCTTGCGCGTCGGTAGGCGGCGTCGTGCGGCTCCGCATCCGTCGTCGGCGTCGTGATCGCCGGGATGACGTCGCGGTGCAGTACTTAGACGCCGCCCCTGCGCGCTGACGTCAGTTCTGTACACGACTTTCCGCGCCAGGAACGCAGAGCCATGCAAGAAGCTGACACAGGTGTCTGAAAAATACTAGGGCCCTGAAAGGGATGTCCTTAACCCTAGAAATCAGTTCGCAGAACGGGAGGATGGTGGGCGGTAGGAATCTATCACTAACTACTGTCTCTTACAGATATATCGTTACACAAGTTAGTAACTTGTGCATCTGAAAGAGACACGTTAGTGATAGATTCCTTACCTTAGAATAGATACCCCAGCAATACCAACCCCGGTGGTGGGTCTGCGAACAAAGATCAGACAAGGAAGTCCTGGAGGACAGAACGGCCAAAGAAGCCGTCCCTCCGGACCTGACTGTCAAGGCAGTAATGCTTAGTAAACGTGTGCAGCGAGGCCCACGTAGCTGCCTGACAGATAACCGGCAGCGGAACACCGCGGCCCAAGGCCGTGGTAGCAGCCGTTGCCCTGGTGGAATGGGCACGCAGCCCAACAGGAGGCTCCTTCTTAGCCAAAGAATAGCAGGTCTTGATGCACAAGGTAACCCAGCGGGAGATGGTCCTCTTGTGCACCGCCCGACCTTTTTGGCGCCCACGTAGCCAACAAAGAGCTGGTCATCCACCCGGAAGTGTTTTGTGCGGTCGATATAGAAGGAGAGCGCACGTTTTGGGTCCAGACGGTGGAGCCTCTCTTCCTCTCTGGAAGGATGCGGAGGCGGAAAGAAGGTGGGCAAAGTGATGGTCTGCCCAATGTGGAAAGCAGTAACCACCTTTGGCAAGAAGGACGGACGCGTCCGAAGAACAACCTTGTCTGGATGAACAGACAGAAAGGGAGGTTTGCAAGAAAGAGCCTGGAGCTCACTCACCCGCCGAGCGGAGGTGATGGCCACCAGAAAGGCTGCCTTTAGAGTCAGAAGACGAAGAGGACAGTTATGCAGAGGCTCAAAGGGAGCGCACATTAAAAGGTAAGAACCAAGTTCAAGTCCCACTGAGGCATTACAAACGGAACAGGAGGGAAGAGGTGAGTAATGCCTTTTAAGAACCTGTTAACAACAGGGGACTTGAAAAGGAGGGCTGATCAGGGAGCCTGAGGAAGGCCGAGATAGCACAAAGATAACCCTTGATGGTACCCAGGGCAGAACCCTGTTGGGCCAGAGAGAGAAGGAACAGAAGGACCTCAGAAAGAGGGGCAGAAAGGGGAACCACAGCCTTTGCTGTGCACCATGCCACAAATTTGTTCCACCTGCAGGCGTATACCACCTTAGTGGAGGGACGCCTGGCTGCCAGAATCACATCACAAACTTCGGGAGGCAAGTCGAAAGGAATCAACTGCCGCCGCTCAATCTCCACGCAAGCAGGTGTAGACTGGACAGGTTCGGGTGGAGGACCGTCCCCTGCTGCTGCGACAGAAGATCCTCCCGAAGAGGCAGACGGATCGGGGGATCTATGCTCATATTGAGTAGCTCGGGATACCAAACTCTTCGAGCCCAGTCCGGAGCCACAAGAATGACTTGGGCCCGGTCGTGCCGAATCTTCTTCAACACTCTGGGTAGAAGTGGTATAGGCGGAAAGGCGTACAACAGACCGCAACTCCACTCGCGACGAAAAGCGTCGCCGAGCGAGTGCCGCCTTGGAAATTCCAACGCGCAGAACTGATGACATTGCGCGTTCTCTTCGGTGGCGAATAGATCTAACCAAGGCTCTCCCCACTGTAGAAAGAGTCCTTGCGCCACTTCCGAGTGAAGACGCCATTCGTGATCCATCATGCACCTGCGGCTGAGTTCGTCCGCCCTGGCGTTCAGAGAACCTGCCAGGTGTTGAACCATCAGGAACATGCCCTGATGTTCCAGCCATGTCCAGAGGCGCAGAGCCTCCTGACAAAGGGTCCAAGACCCCACCCCGCCCTGTTTGTTGCAGTACCACATGGCGGTGGTGTTGTCTGTGAACACCTGCACTACCTTCCCTTTGACAGAGGGAAGGAATGCCTTGAGTGCAAGCCGGATCGCCCGGAGCTCCAGAAGGTTGATATGGAGCCGGGACTCCGCCGGAGACCAGAGGCCTCTGATCTCCGCCTCTCCCAAGTGACCGCCCCATCCCAGAAGGGACGCGTCCGTCACAACTGTATGCTCTGGCTGGGGAAGGGAGAGGGATCTGCCCATGACCCATTGCCGGTTCGAGAGCCACCACTGCAACTGTTTTGCAGTCCCCTCCGAGATCTGGACGTGATCGGACAGGTTGCCCTGGTGCTGCGCCCACTGGAACTTCAGGTCCCACTGCAGAGCCCGCATATGCCATCTGGCATGATTGACCAGCAGGATGCAGGAGGCCATGAGGCCCAGCAGCCTCAGGGTCATCCTTACCGAAACCCAGGATAAAGGCCAAAAGATCGGAATCATAGCCTGAATATCCCGGACTCGCCGTTCGGGAGGATAGGGCCCGAAACTGCGTCGTGTCCAGAACTGCTCCGATGAAAAGGAGCTGTGGAGAAGGAATCAGATGCGACTTCGGCACATTGATGGAGAACCCCAGCGAGTGCAGGAGTTCGGCCGTAGTCTGGAGGTGGGAGACGACTGCCTGGGACGAGCCCGCCTTCAGCAGCCAGTCGTCGAGGTAGGGGAAGACTGGAAACCCCTGCCCGGCGCAGATGAGCCGCGACCACCGCCATCACTTTCGTGAACACCCGAGGGGCACTTGTAAGGCCAAAGGGGAGCACGGTGAACTGAAAATGCTCGTGGCCTACCGTGAACCGAAGGTAACGCCGGTGGGCCGGCAGGACGGGGATGTGGAAATATGCGTCCTGCAAGTCCAACGCTACCAACCAGTCTCCAGGGTCGAGGGCAGTCAAGACCTGAGCTAGGGTGAGCATCTTGAACTTCTCCTTCCGGAGGAAGCGATTGACGTTCCGGAGGTCCAAGATAGGACGCATGTCCTCCTTGTCCTTTTGGGCACCAGAAAGTAGTGGGAGTAGCAACCACGCCCTACTTCTGGGGTCGGAACATGCTCGATGGCCCTCTTGGTCAAGAGGGCCGTGACTTCCTTCTGTAGAAGCACCAAGTGATCCCCTGACATGCGGTGGAGTTGAGGTGGCATGGCTGGGGGGTGGTCTCGAAGGGGAGGGAGTAGCCCTTCGGACAATGTCCAAGACCCACCTGTCCGAGGTGATGGTGCGCCAGTGGGGAAGGTGATGGCGGACCCTGCCCTCTACTGGCGTGCCGTGCACCTGAAAGGGAGGGACTAGGAGGGCTTGGAGGCCGCGGACGGGTTGGAGGTGGTGGCCTGACCCGCACGCTGGTTGCCCGATCCGCCATGGCGGAATCCACGTCCTCGGCCACGCGAAGACGCCTGCTGCGCGGGCCGGTGGCTGGGCTGCTGACGTGAAGGGGCGCCCTACCGTGGCCACGATAGGGGCGAAAAGCAGAAGGCAGCGGAGGGCGTGTAGCAGAAAGGCCCAGGGACTTGGCAGTAGCCCGTGAGTCCTTAAAGCGCTCCAACGCATGGTCTGCTTTGGACCCAAAAAGACCGACTCCATCAAAGGGCATGTCCATGAGAGTATTCTGGACATCCCCTGAAAAACCAGTGGTTCTCAGCCAGGCGTGGCGGCGGAGCGCCACCGTCGTTGCAATCGACCTGCCCAGCGAGTCGGCGGTGTCAAGGCCACAACGGATAGTGTATTTGGCCGCATCCCTTCCTTCCGCAATGGCGCGGGAAAGCAGTGCCTGGACCTCCTCAGGGCACTGGGGCAAAACATCCGCCACCGAATCCCACAGAGAGTGGGTATAGCGGCCCAAAAGACAAGCAGTGTTAACGGACCGCAAGCCAGCACTGGAGGAAGAAAACCTTTCTTCCCAAACTGATCCAGGCGTTTGGATTCCCTATCCGGAGGAGCGGTAGGGAAGGCGGTTTGGGAAGCGGAGGCTTGGACAACCAAGCTCTCAGGAGTGGGGTGGACAGAAAGAAACAGGGGGTCGCCCGGAGCTGGGCGATGGCGTCGTGACACGTTCCGATCCACAGGAGCCCCTGTGTTGGGCTTGGACCAGGCGCCCAAAAGAACGTCTGTGAGGGCGTCGTTAAACGGCAGCACAGTCTCCGTAGAGGAGGCTGCCGGCTGAAGCACCTCTGTCAAGATGTTAGGCTTGACCGTCAAAGTAGGGAGCTGGAGACGTAAGGCCCCAGCAGCCCTACGCAACACCGTACCAAAATTGGCCCCCTCCTCCGTAGCCACGGGAGGAGACAGCATGCCAGTGTCAGGAGAAGTATCCAGACCACTGGCCTCCCCTAGACTCTCTGTCCAGTCCTCATCATACTGACAGTTGCGAGTCAGAGGGTCATCAGACCCCTCCCAGTCCTCCTGGTCCTCCTCTGGTTCAAAATAAGGAGGAGGAGGGACATTTGGGACCCAAGGGCCCATCGGCGCCGGAGCCGGCGTCGAGCGACGTCGCTCCGGGTCCATGTCCGGAGCCGGAAGGAACTGGGGACGACGCCGCCCGGAGCCCAGGGCGGCGTCGAGAACGGCACCGGAGACATCGGCGCCGGCGGAGGTGTCGTGAGGTCGACCGGCGTCGATGGGGGTTGTGGAGCCGGGATCGAGGCCGGGGCCGAAGCCGGAGCCGGGATCGAGGCTGGAGTCCCGGGCGACGCCGGGGCCGGAGCCGCCGGCGACGCCGGAGCAACCCCATCAGGGCCCGCGGGGCCCGAAGGCGCACCGGAGGGGCCTGAAGGCCCGAAGAGGCGGGCCATGGCCGACAGGAACTCCTGTACCTTGGCCGGATCCGCCCCCGAACCCGGGAAGGGCGGGTAGGACGGGGGCGACTCCACAGGCAAGTCCGGGGCCGCGGGGGCGGGGACGGTGCCGGGAGGGGCCTCAGCCGAGTCGCGAGACCGGCGAGGCGAAGTCCGAGAGCGACGATGCTTCTTGGACTTCTTGTGCTTAGACTTACCGGACGAAGAAGACTTCGACGCCGACGACCGGTGTGCACTCCGCGAGCGACCCCTGGACCTCTCACGCGACCGGGGCCTCCGTGGAGCCGAATGCCGGGCCTCGAGGAGCTTTCGAGACCGCTCTCGCAAAGCTTTCGGGCTGAGGGCCTGGCATTCGGGACAAGACTCGGTGTCGTGGCCTCGGCCGAGGCAGAAGAGACACTCCCAATGCGGGTCGGTGACGGACATCATCCGCGCACAGGCGCCGCATCGCTTGAAGCCGGGCATCCCTACGACACCTTAAAGATGGAAAAACAGTGAAAAAATCACCAAAAAGTATGGTCAAAAATTGACCAGGGCACTGCTCTTCCCGGATCTGCGCTTGCTGGCGCGGAAAAAGAAGAACTGACGCCAGCGCGCAGGGGCGGCGTCTAAGTACTGCCCGCGACGTCATCCCGGCGATCACGACGCCGACGACGGACGCGGAGCCGCACGACGCCGCCTACCGACGCGCAAGGGTACTGCTACGCAAAACTTTCCCGGATCCAGCCTGACGCCTGGGGATATTCTAAGGTAAGGAATCTATCACTAACGTGTCTCTTTCAGATATATTTCAACAGGAGCAGCCTGTCAGTTGATGCCTTTGTGTTCTACTGCAGCTTCCCAGAGTGTTCTAAAGAACAACTAGAGTGCTAACAGCCTTACTTATGACAAAAATATGGCACACCTGAAGCCATCTTGATTGGAATAAACTGGTAACACTTAAAACATTTAATTTAAAAAGGAACAAAATGATGGGGTTCATTTTGTCATGGAAATTATGGTTAGTGCTGTAGAAAGAAAAATTAGGATATGTTTTAAGTGAGATCTCAAATATCTTCCTGTTATATTTCAACAGGAGCAGCCTGTCAGTTGATGCCTTTGTGTTCTACTGCAGCTTC
Organism: Calotriton arnoldi; assembly: GCA_963921515.1. Lineage (NCBI taxonomy): Eukaryota > Metazoa > Chordata > Amphibia > Caudata > Salamandridae > Calotriton > Calotriton arnoldi. The sequence goes on from CAWUFW010021580.1 coordinate 11,638, forward strand.
CCAGAGTGTTCTAAAGAACAACTAGAGTGCTAACAGTCTTACTTATGACAAAATTATGGCACACCTGAAGCCATCTTGATTGGAATAAACTGGTAACTCTTAAAACATTTAATTTAAAAAGGAACAAAATGAGGGGGTTCATTTTGTCACAGAAATTATGGTTAGTGCTGTAGAAAGAAAAATTAGTGCTAAAACACGACCCCCAGGACGACACCCTACACTACCCAAACATAACTGCACTACCCTAAACCCTAAAACACTACCACCAGCACGACTCCCTACACTACCCAAATACCACTGCACTACACTAAACCCTAAATATACCCCCAGCATGACCTCCCACACTACACAAACACCACTGCACTACCCTAAATCCTAAAACACTACCCCCAGCACGACCCCCTACACTACCCAAACACCACTGCACTACCCTAAACCCTAAAACACTAACCCCAGCATGACCCCCTACACTACCCAAACACCACTGCACTACCCTATACCCTAAAACACAACCCCCTACACTACACAAACACGACTGCAGTACCATAAACCCTAAAACACTACCCACAGCATGACCCCCATCACAACACAAACACCACTGCACTAACATAAACCCTAAAACACTACCCCCAGCACGACTCCCTACACTACCCAACACCTCTGCACTACCCTAAACCCTAAATCTACCCCTAGCACGACCCCTATACTACCCAAACACCACTGCACTACCCTAAACCATAAAACACTACTCCCAGCATAACCCCTACACTACACAAACACCACTGCACTACCCTAAACCCTAAAACACTACCCCCAGCACGACTCCCTACACTACCCAACACCACTGCACTACCCTAAACCCTAAATCTACCTCCAGCACGACCCCAACACTACCCAAACACCACTGCACTACCCTAAACCATAAAACACTACCCCCAGCATGACCCCCTACACTACACAAACACCACTGCACTACCCTAAACCCTAAAACACTACCACCAGCATGACCCCTACACTACTCAAACACCACTGCACTACCCTAAACCCTAAAACACTACCCCAGCATGACCCCCTACACTACCCCTACACCACTGCACTACCCTAAACCCTAAAACACTACCCCCAGCACGACCCCTACACTACTGCACTACCCTAAACCCTAAAACACTACCCCCAGCACGACCCCCTACACTACCCAAACACCACTGCACTACCCTAAACCCGAAAACACTACCCCAGCACGACTCCCTGCACTACCCAAACACCACTGCACTACCCTAAACCCTAAATCTACCCCCAGCATGACCCCTACACTACCCAAACACCACTGCACTACCCTAAACCATAAAACACTATCCCCAGCATGACCCCCTACACTACACAAACACCACTGCACTACCCTAAACCCTAAAACACTACCACCAGCATGACCCCCTACACTACTCAAACACCACTGCACTACCCTAAACCCTAAAACACTACCCCAGCATGACCCCCTACACTATCCATACACCACTGCACTACCCTACACCCTAAAACATTACCCACAGCACTACCCCCTACACTACTGCACTACCCTAAACCCTAAAACACTACCCCCTGCATGACCCCCTACACTACCCAAACACCACTGCACTACCCTATACCCTAAAACACGACCCCTACACTACACAAACACGACTCCACTACCCTAAACCCTAAAACACTACCCACAGCATGACCCCCTTCACTACAAAAACACCACTGCACTGTCCTAAACCCTAAAACACTACCCTAGCACTACCCCTACACTACCCAAACACCACTGCACTAACATAAACCCTAAAACACTACCCCCAGCACAACCCCCTACACTACACAAACACCACTGCACTACCCTAAACCCTAAAACACTACCCCAGCACAACTCCCTACACTACCCAAACACCACTGCACTACCCTAAACCCTAAATCTACCCCCAGGACGACCCCTACACTACCCAAACACCAATGCACTACCCTAAACCATAAAACACTACCCCCAGCATGACCCCCTACACTACACAAACACCACTGCACTACCCTAAACCCTAACACTACCACCAGCATGACCCCCTACACTACTCAAACACCACTGCACTACCCTAAACCCTAAAACACTACCCCAGCACGACCCCCTACACTACCCATACACCACTGCACTACCCTAAACCCTAAAACACTACCCCCAGCACGACCCTCTACACTACTGCACTACCCTAAACCCTAAAACACTACCCCTAGCACGACCCCCTACACTACCCAAACACCACTGCACTACCCTAAACCCTAAAACACTACCCCCAGCATAACCCCTACACCACCCAAACACCACTGCACTACCCTAAACCCTAGAAAAGAAATCCCCACCCCATGCCCAATCCCCCTTACCTCTCACTCCTCATGGTTCCTCTCTCCTCATGGTTCCTGCTTCACCTCATCTCTGAGGGGCGGTGCACGTCGTTGTGAGGAAATGGAACAGCCTCTGTTTCCTTACAATGACATGGGATCGTCTACATGTTTTTAGAACACATGGTCATTTACCATACATACCTTTACAACAAAATTCGTTGTAAAGGCATGCGTGGTAAATGACCATGCGTTCTAAAAAATGCGTAGTAATGACTTTGTGATGTACAACGCATGCGTGATAATGCATGCATTGTAATGGTATCGCAAAGTAAAAAGTCGTTGTAACAGCTGTTTACCGATCGAAGCTGGCCCCTGTTCTTCAGTGAGACGTTTATTTGATTAATTAGGAGGAAGGAATGTGTTTTTTTTTACCGAAAAGTGCATTCCCGGCTGTTGTATTGTGAAAGTGTCCGCGTGGCCTGGTTTCACTTCCGGTGAGAGAGTGGAAGAGTCTGTTTGGATCTAAGGGAGTTCTGTTGTTGGACGGGGCCGGCGCGACATGTCATCAGAAAACATAGCTAATGGAAAGCGTCCTCCCTGAAGTGTGGAGCAGTGCCATGAGAGGTCAACGAGTGTGCGTCCCACCGCAGTATGACTGTACCGCGTGACCCATGTGCCACCTCCAGGGTACAGGAGGCAGAAGCAGCATCGCAGGTCCTCTTGAAGACCGTTGTAGCACTAATTCTACATTTTGGTACTAGGGCATTTTAACTTCGTTGTTCCTGCCAGATACAAAGAGAAGATCCTGTGTTATTCAGTGCCCTCGTTGCCTTTTTTGTGGGTTGTGGTGCTTGTCACTTCGCTGCCCCGCCGGTGCACACGGCTGGGCACCCCACCTCGTGTGCCATCTGCAGGGCCTCTGCCCTCGGATCACTGGTTTCGGTTTCTGGAGTGGCAACATAAACAGTTGCTCCCAAAGGACTAGCCTGAACACTTAGGTGAATATCCCCTGCACCAGCATTCCACGGAAATTCTTTCCTTGCTCTCCCACGTCAATGAGCACGGCTCCGCTCGCGACACCGTATGACGTCATCGGAGCCATAAGAGGACCTCGTCGGCGTGCTGACGTCAGTTCCACCCATTTTTTCCGTGCCACCGAGGCAAACAGGGGACCGAGACATTTTCACATGTATACATAGTATAATAAATATATATATATATATTCACTGAAAAAACCATAGGTTTCAGGCACGTTATAGTTAGAAATTAGCATTTAAAAAACCTTAGAAATTCACTGAAAAAACCATAGGTTTCAGGCACGTTATAGTTAGAAATTAGCATTTAAAAACCTTAGAAATTCACTGAAAAAACCATAGGTTTCAGGGGCGTTATAGTTAGTTGGACATTTCCATCGTACAAAACCATAGAAATTCCCCGTTATAGTTAGTTCAGCTAACTATAACTCGCGCGCCCGCAATGCACTGCTGATGGCGTCACATATTACATCACTCATGACATGGTCAGTGACATGCGTTTGAACAGTGGTGAAGGGAGGGAGTGGGGCCTGAGGTGACATGTGTGCAAACACACCCTGTGGTGCATTTTAAGTTGTGGAATTAATTCCTCTTCAATCCGAAGGGTCCCTGGGGGCCAACTAGCCCACCACTTACCTCCAGTAAGCGCCACTGCGCTGCGTTGTAGAGAGGTGGCCCAGACCATGCCCCTTTTTACACCACTCTGCAACGCAGCTCTGTGGCGCTTACTGGAGGTAAGTGGTGGGCTAGTTGGCCCCCGGGGACCCTCAGGACTCAAGGGGACTTTATCCCCCAACTTAAAACGGCCAGAGGGCGTGTTTGCACACATGTAACCTCAGGCCCCCTCCCTACACCAGTGTGCAAACGCACCCCATGGCGCGTTTTAAGAGGTTGTTTTAATCCCCTGCCCTATTATGTACTAGGGAGTTACAGAGGAGGTCATGCTAATCACAGGGGTACCCCAACGCATAGTGTTCCCTAGTGTATGTATGTGTTTTAACTGTATTCTAAGTGTCTTTTACCATAGCACTGGCTCTAGGCCTGGTTAGTCAGAGTCAGTTACCACCAGTACCCGTCTGGAAAAGGTGTGGGCACAGGATGATTTTGCAACAAGGCCTTTTTCTGCTCCTCTGTTGGTTCTTTCTACACATGTCTTGCTTTTTCATGGATAATTTCTTCGTCTTTTGTGGACTTCTGTTTCTTTCTACATTTCTTTTGCTTCTTTCTGTGCGTTTTTTCTTCTTTCTTCACATGTCCTACTTCTGTAGGCATAGTTACAAACTAGCATTTGAAAAACCTTTGAAATTCAGTGAAACAACCATAGGTTTCAGGCACATTATAGTTAGAAATTAGCATTTAAAAAACCTTTGAAATTCACTGAAAAAACCATAGGTTTCAGGCACGTTATAGTTAGAAATTAGCATTTAAAAAACCTTAGAAATTCACTGAAAAAACCATAGGTTTTAGGCAACGTTATAGTTAGTTGGACATTGCACTCGTACAAAACCAGTGAAATTCCCCCGTTATAGTTAGTTCAACTAACTATAACTCGCGCCCCCGCAATGCACTGCTGATGACATCACATATTACATCACTCATGACATGGTCAGTGGCATCACTGATGACCCTCATGACATCTCAAATGAAGCTACATATCGGTTTAAACTCCATTTTTTTTGCTCACCTCACGAAAACGCGGTGACAGGAACCTCGTTTTAAAAGAGAGCAAAAGGCTTAACAGATACTAACCATTGGCAAGTGGAGATGCAGTAGTCTAAAATGAAAGACATGGTTTCATTTGCTGCCTTTCTCATGATGATAGAGTGGAAAGTTGTCAAAACTATGCAGAAAGAGCTAAAACAACAATATAATCTACAAACTGAATTCAGTGGTATGTATATAACTTTGTAATTATTTTAAAAATGTACATTAAAAATGAAGATGTATATGGGAGTTTAATTAAAAGGAGAATCACAGTGATGAGAAAAAATATATGAGATGAACTGTATCTATTAGAAAGTATGTGTTTAAGAGGTTAGTCATGAATGTTTTGGGAAGTAAGAGAAAAATGAATTAGTGCCTGTTTATTATATTGTGTATTTTATTGAAAAATAATAGTATAGTCTTGTGGAAAGTTGCAATAAGGAACTAAGAATGTTTTAAATGTCTAAACATCATGTGCAGAATAGATACATCTGTCATTTGCATTCTGGGAGTTGTAGTACTTTTAGTGAAATATTAAACAGGAATAGTGTAGTGAGACATAAAAGATGAGAACATGTTGTCTGCCTGTATATGAATTAAAAAGAAGTAATACTTGTTAGATATGTATTGGGGAGTGTTTGTCAATGTTGTTTTTAACTTAAATGACCACTTTGCATATGCTTAGATGGTTAGATATGGTTTTTGTGCTTGCACATAGCTATGTATACTGAGGGACTTTTGAGTTTGTTTAAAGATGCAGAGAGGTATATTTTTTTGGGTAAGATGGCTTGAAGGTGTACATCTATTAAGAAATCAAATATATGTTTACATGATTACCTATGTTCAGTAAGGATGATGAAAATGTCATGTATATGGTGAGGGTAGTATTTTTCTTTAAACATGGTTTGTTTAAGATTGGCCCATGGAGTTATGACATAGTCAGGGAATCATCAAGGCACTACTTGTATCCTCAGGGAATCACCTAGGCATTACCTATGCACTCATTCAATCATCCAGGGAGCATTGATGTATTCAACCACAAACCCATGTATTTACAAGTTTACTGAGGAATTTTCAGTCTTTCGACAATATGGGTGATAGGTTTACTACAATGATACTCTCTATGTAATACCATGAGTGCATGAATGGAACGTGAGTGTTTCATTAGTGCACACATGTGCCTCGGTATTGCAATCACTGCATGCGTTGTAAGTAGGTGTTTAGATGGCTGCATAGCATCTGCGCAAATGTTATAATGATTGCATAGTTACAGCCTTGTAAATTTTGAGATCAATTTTTAAAAATGTAGAAGGAGAGATGCAGTTAAACAGAAAGAACTAGTTGAGAGAGTAGTTGATAAGGCCTTTGCTTTGAAGAGGAAGCTTTTCATTTTGATTCTGAATAGAATGAAGACTCTTGCTAAAATAGTGTTTTGTATGAGGAGACAAACCCAGAAGAAAAGATTAGTGAATAGAATTAACTGTTGTACAGTTTTTAGTGGGCAATGGATACATACTTCTTGTACAGAGGCTTTCTGTAATGAAGAAAGCTATCTCCATGATAACAAATTAGTTCATGCTATTGGTTTGCTTAAAGATGCAAAGAGGTATATATTTTGGGTAAGATGGCTTGAAGTTGAACATCTATTAAGAAATCACATATATGTTTACATGATTACCTATGTTCAGTAAGGCTGATGAAAATGTCATGTATATGGTGAGGGTAGTATTTTTCTTCAAACATGGTTTGTTTAAAATTGAGAAGGATTAATAGTGCAGAATGCCTCAAGAGTTCTTGTGCTAGCTTTTTTTTTTGTGTAACTTTTGTTTGAGATATGCTGAATATATGTTTTAGAAGCAGAAGAAGTATTTAAGAAATGATGTAGGTATGCCATTCGCAAACGTTTTTGTGCTTTGAAAAATTTCAATATGTTGTTTTTTTGTTTTAGAAACCTACTGATGCATGTGCACACTCAGAAACAAAGCAATGTATCTTTCTAGAGGGCCATGTAGGCAATTGTATATCAAGTATGATACCTAGATTTCACTCTCACATAGATCAGAAGAAAAGCATGTATACAGTAAAACAGGTAGTTTGATACTGACAGAAGGAGATAACCAATGATTCAGAGATATAGTGACACTTGCTATGTATCTAACAGCAATGAGGGGATTTTCTCAGTCAGTCAGGCAGTATTCAGGTACTCATGGAATCACCCAGCCACTACTCAGGCAGTCATCAAATCAGTGATTCACTATCCATGGATTTATTTAATTATCCAGAAACTAAACTCTTGCAATGAGGCAGGCAGATATTATGCAGTCATTGAAGTATGCAGGCACTATGTATACATTCATCTAATCACCTAAGTACTATCTATTGACTTATGCAATTAACAAGGCTGTAACTATGCAATCATTATAACATTTGCACAGAACCTATGCAGCCATTTAAACACTCACTTACAACCCAAGCAGTCATTAAAATACTGAGGCACACGTGTGCACTGATGAAACACTCATGTAAATACATAGAGAGTACCATTGTAGTAAACTTATCACCCATCCAGTTCCTATGTAGTCATTTAATTACTGAGCCAATAGGCTGGCACTAATACAATCACCCCAGCAGTATACTTGCTTTCATCCAATCTCTCAAGCTTTAACAATGGAATCATGCAGTCACTCAGACACTATTCATGCACTCATCTAATCCGGTAGGCACTACTTATGCACTTATACAATTCTCCAGCCACTACCCATGTAGTAATGTAAGCATCCAGGCACTACCTGTTCAGTCAACCAAAAGAAATGGGCAGTATCCAATCGCTGAAACACTATTCATCCACTCATCCAATAGCTAGGTGCTATGCATGGGCTTAAACAATCATGTTTGCAGTATCCATGCACTGCATAAATCACCTACATATTATGTATGCACTCTTGCAATCATCCATGTACTAGAGTTCCACTCATTTAATCATCCTACCAGTATCTATGCATGTATTGAATTATTGAAGCGTTAGTTACGCACTTATCGAATCCTTCAGGCTCTACTCATGCACTCATCCAAATACCCAGATACTAGTGGTATACTCATGCAAACATGCAGGCAGTATGTATGCAAATATGGAATGACCCATGGAGTTATGACATAGTCAGGGAATCATCTAGGCACTACTTGTATCCTCAGTGAATCACCTCGGCATTACCTATGCAGTCATACAATCATCCAGGGAGCATTGATGTATTCAACCACAAACCCATGTATTTACAAGTTTACTGAGGAATTTTTAGTCTTTCGACAATATGGGTGATAGGTTTACTACAATGGTACTCTCTATGTAATAACATGAGTACATGAGTGGAACGTGAGTGATTCATTAGTGCACACATGTGCCTCAGTATTTCAAAGACTGCATGGGTTGTAAGTGGGTGTTTAGATGGCTGCATAGGGTTTGTGCAAATGTTATAATGATTGCATAGTTACAGCCTTGTAAATTTATAGATACATTTTAAAAAGTGTAGAAGAAGGAGAGATGCAGTGAAACAGAAATAACTAGTTGAGAGAGTAGTTGATAAGGCCTTTGCTTTGAAGAGGAAGCTTTTCATTTTGATTCTGAATAGAATGAAGACTCTTGCTAAAATAGTGTTTTGCATCAGGAGATAAAACCAGAAGAAAAGATTAGTGAATAGAAGTAACTGTTGTACAGTTTTTAGTGGGCAATGGATACATACTTCTTGTACAGAGGCTTTCTGTAATGAAGAAAGCTATCTCCATGATAATAAATTAGTTCATGCTGTTGATTAAAGAGGACAATGTTATGAAATGAAGAATGGTAGTCCAATAGCAAAAGAGGTGATGGTACCTAGAAATGTAGAAGAAGTTATTGCAGAAGAGGTACGAGGAAGGCGTAGTCAGGGTACTGTACATAAATGGAACTGTAGTAGTGTTTCTAGTATTAGACAGCAATCCATTGATATATTAAGAAACTTCCTACGTATCTTTCCAAGGCGAAGTTTAAAACACAAAATAAGTTATACCACTCAACAATGCAAACTTTAGGTAGGAGGCTGAATTATGTGAAAACGTCTGCTTTATGTTCAGGGGAACTAAGTAGAGCACTTTTGCATGGTCGTGTGACAGACGTAGAAAAGGTTTGTGGTGATGTGCAGTTTCGTTTCTTTGGTCCTGAGCAGGATTCTAGGAAAATTGAAGAGTTGTTAAGAGTAGGAGTTACAGAACAAGACATATATATTACAGTTGATAGTTTTAAAAAGAGATTACAAAACTTAGCACAGTGTTCTGAAAAAAACCAGAGTATGTTTGTCTACGTTGTTGATGCACTTACTAGAAAATTTAAACACAGACTGTTCACTTATATTTAAAAAGTGAAAAAGTAAATTATGATAACTGGCAAAAGTTAACTGTGTATTTATTTGTAGAGGAACGGTTTGACTTGCCTATATGGCAAGTTGTATATAAGTAGTGTTAAAATAAATTGTAAGATAATAAAATGAACAACACATAGATATTAGATACCCATTTTGTAAGATAATAAAATGCCTGGTAATGTATAAAAACTATGAAGGGCCATAAATAAACAAAAAAATCAGTATTTATTATTATTTCCAGCATTGCGAAGGGCTGTTATGGACTCCTCTCCAGCACCAACTACAACTTCACAACCCATGCAGTATAATGCCATCGGGAAAACTGTGGAGCCAAATCTTGAAGTTGAGATTGGACTTTTGAATGGACTCTGCTTTGGTGTTGTTGTGTTGCTATTGACGTTGAGGGTGCTTCAGCTGTGCATTACCTTCTAGCTACTCACTATGAACTCCTCTTATGAAGTGGGCAAAAAATATAAAAGGGGGAAAAATACCATGTACGGTTTTTGGCAGCATTGTGAATAGCTGCAACACACTGCTCACCGGCTGTTATAACAACACTTCAGTCCATGCAATACATGGGCAGTCTTGGAAACTGTGGAGCCATATCTGTTGTAGTAGTCTGTACCTCTAAAGTGACTTTCTGGCCAGGAAATGTTGCTGCTGCCACTGATGTAGATGGTTCTCTAGCTTCCTTCCGCTTGAACGGCAGTTGGAAACATTTTCTATGATAAGTTTTAAGATGATATAACATGAACGCTGTCCCACATGAGTGCAAAAAAGTTTCCAGTCAAAATCTATAACCTGCTCACAAAAAATATTCTGGAAAACAAGATTCAAGAAGGAGGAGTGGGTGTATACTTCCTGTTCATTTTACTGAACAGTATATTAGCCAATGATTTTTCTTACTTTCACATGATGGTTTGAGATTGTGCACTGCACTAGTTTGGCAACAATTTTTAATTCCCCACGAGTTTGGGTGACAATGGATAGTTTGATGGGTGTTTGGTAGTTATGCTCTATTTGTGAGTTCAGATGTTGAGTTATTTTTTGAAACTGTTCTTTTTTAATAAATGTGTTGTTAAAATAAAGTTAAAACAATATGTTACTAAATAGCTAGACTCAAACTTTGTGTAAAATATGTCTATAAATCAGTTTTTCACTTTGTCATTTGTATTCATGACTACTGATGTCATTGTGGCCTCTGGTGTTGCTGTGAAGAAGGAAACTGCTTTTTTGATTTAATTGTTTCGACAAACTAATACAAAGGGAAAAGTTAAATTAGTATCTTACTAAATAGCTACACTGAAACCTTATGTAAAATATGTCTACATATGTGTTTTACACTTTGTTAAAAACACCTGGTATTCACAGTCTGCCCTTGGCAATGGCACTCACAGAATCATACAGGCACTATCTGTGCAATCATCAAGGACATCCTTTCTCCATCACTCTACAAACGCGCCACCTCCTGGCAAAGTACTAGTTGGGGGATGAAGTCTCCTTGGCTATTGAGGGTATTTCGGGGCCAAGTATCCCTCTTGTTTCCTCCAGCAAGTCCCACACAGTCAGTTTGCTATGAGGTCTTCGGAGGCCACACCCTCTTTCTGCACCACTCTGCAAACACGTCTCCTGGCATAATACTGGTAGGGAAATAAAGTTGTCTTGGATGCGAAAGGCTCTTGGGGACCAAGAAGCCCTCCTGGTACTTTCTATAAGTTCTATTCAGCAGGATTTCTGAGAGCTGGTCAGAGGCCCCGTCCCTTTTCCACACCATTCTGTAAAGACCATTGCTACTTAAAAAAACATGGAAATTCACCGAAAAATATCAAAGGTGACAGGTAAGTTATAGTTAGGAATTAGCATTTAAAAAACCATAGCAATTCACTGAAAAAAACAAAGGTTACAGGACTATTATAGTTAGGAAATAGGATTAAAAACCTTAGATATTCACAGAAAAACCAAAGGTTACAGGGACGTTATAGTTAGGCTGATATTTTACTCGTACAAAACCAGAGAAATTCAGCAGTTACAGCTAGCTGAGCTAACTATAACTCGTGCCCCAGCAATGCACTGCTTATGACCTCACATATTACATCACTCATGACATGGTTAGTGACATCACTGATGACATCTCAGATGACATCACTGATGACAGCACTCATGACATCATCCACAGAATCTCTGACGTACCCACTTACACCCCCATGTAACCTTTCATACACCCACTCCAACTTTCACACTACCATTCTTGAAACCATTGACACACCCATACCAATACTTATATACCCACTCACTGATTCAAAGGTCTACACACACATCCACTCATTCAACCATACAGACACTCATACAACAACTCACTCAGTAATAAAGCCACTGATATATCTACTCATACAGCCACACAGTCACTCACACACTCTCAGTCACCCATACAGCTACTCACACCTAGTCACTCACCCATAGAGTCAATCACACAGCCACTTACTCACCTATACACTTATACACACACAAACTCACTTATTCATATAGATACTAAGACATACTTACCTATACAGTCACTGACACAAGTACACACTCACTCACACATACAGTCCCTTATATACTCCAACACTCACCTATACTGCCTTTCATATATGCAGTTACTCACCCATATACCACTGACATATCATTCAGCTCACCGACACAACCATACATATACTCTCTCAACCATACAGCCCCTATCTGACTCACTCATGAACCCATATAGCCGCTGATTCACCCACTCACTCCTACATTCAGGGAGTCACACACTGCCTCACACAGACATTCATACACCCATACAGGTACTCAGAAAACCAATCAATAACCCTTACAGACACTCATGTACCTACTCAACACCCCATGCAGCCACTTACACACCAACTGACAGACTTATACAGATATTCACACAAATTAGTCACTCACCCATACATTCCCTGGGACACGTATAAGCGCTCACTTATACAGACAGTCACGCACACACTAAATCATCCATACAGGCACTCATACACCCACTGATTCACCAATACACCTTGGTTTATATTTATTTAACACTCATAAACGTTTTAGATACACTCACAGTCACCGGATGATGTCATCAGTGATGTCATTTGCAATGTCATCAGTGATGTCACTGAACATGTCATAAGTGATGTAATATGTGAGGTCATAAGCAATGCATTGCGGGGGTGCGAGTTATAGTTAGCTCAGCTCACTATATATATATTCATCCTTTATTGACTTTGGTACAACTCACCTTCACTTCTTGATGGAAAGTTTCACATTGATCCATCAAGCAAGGGCAAGAAAAAAGGATTCTAAAAGTGTGATTTCCCATGTTAATTTCAATTGGAAATTTTGGTCACCGATAGAGAAAAAAGTGCTGAATGAAATTACATGCATATTTAACAAAATATTAGAACTTTACTCAGAACGAGTACTTTTTCTGATTTGGTGTAAATCCATTTTCAGAAAATTAGTGTTTAAAGAGGAGCTTGAGTTGGGCAGGGGTGTCAATGCTCAGAAAATGTTAGAGATATCTGAACCGTTAATTTGCTGGAGTACTACAGTACCTGTACCTCAGAACTCCAGCAGTTCCAAGATTAAAATAAACTCAAACCTTATTAGTTGAGGGAAATTTTTCTCTCAATGGCCAACTCAGTACTGTGGTTCCTGGGTAGGAGCCATGATAATGAAGTCTTCTGATTGACAGGCAGCAACATTGTTGTAGCCAACATTACTGGAACTTCTGAGGATCCAGTCCCTGAGTCCTGGAAAAGAATAAAAAGGGCATATGAGGGACATGAGGTACACTCTAACCCCATGCTCATGTTGTGGGGCATAAGCCCCCCACAATGATTTAAATTAGAAAAATATAGTTTTTGTCATGGGAACCGCAGGACACCAAGAGGCCCTGGTGAGGTACAGCATTATTAACATGGTAGTACTTCAGGACCAACAAATAACTAAAAAACAAATTATGTTGGTTGCCCCAAGGGGTTGAGTACAGGACAAGCCCTGCAGCCAACCCCACTGTGCATTGCCTAAGTGCCCCCCCGGGATTAGGCATGGCTAAGCCCTGTGCACAGCTGGGTTGACCACCCAACAGGGGTTTGCTCAGTGCATGGCCTTGGAGAAGCAATCACAAACAGGATGATCTGTTGACCCCATCATCTGTGTAATGCTAGCCAGTCACAATTGGTTGTAATGTGCAACTTATCTCCTGACTATTGGTGAGGTAGATCGGATTGCGATCTACTATGATCTGGTATTTTGTGAACCAACCTATTGGTAAATAGGCTGGGTCACAAAATAATATTGGATTTTTAAAAAGTCAGTTCCTATATTGCAACCTCATTTTGCAAATCTGATAGTAGGGCTACAGGACCTGGTCCATAGTAACATATTTTGGCAGTTACGGACAACATGAAAAACAACATAATCATTTTTCCTATTTGTAAACCATATTTTTAAACATGTTTTACTTTTTATGGAAGTTTTATTTTGGGGCATTAAACTAAAAATAACTGACAAGCAGAATGTGCAAAAATCACTATTTGGATGTGGCTTGGTGAGCTAACAGCTCTGTCACTCTGCTCACCAAGTGAGATGACCATCCCACAGATAAGACAATGAAGGCTGATGCTTGCAAAACAAGAATCACTATCCTGCTCTTGTCTTTCTAGGACACCATGTGTTGGAGGCAAGTAGCATATGTAGATGACCCCTGTTGCTCTTGTCTTTGATACTTTGCAGCATTGAACTAGTAGAATTGTACAGAATGCCAATTCCTCTGCAAAATTCCTTGTCACAGATCTTACAAGTGACTTTTTAGCAGACACCATCTTCTCACTTAGAGATGTTGAAAGAAATTCCCCAAAAATAGAATTGGGAGGACCTCTGACTTCTTCCTCCATATATGCAGGTTGTTCATGCTCAGGGATGTCTCCTCTAATTGTCATTATGTCAATTATCTTTGATATAATCCACACAAAAAAATAAGGACAGAATCCACAAGGAGGGAACCAACTATATCCAAATCCGTAATGAAGGAAATGAGCTGAATACGAAGCAATGTTGTTCAAATCACTAATTAAAGAAATGAGGCTGAAAGTAGTTCCTAGTGTATGTGTCAGGAACCAATGACATGTGGTGTAAGACATTGGATCACCGGTTGACTGAGGAGTGAGCCCTGATCAAGCAGCAACCACAGTCCTTGTCATGGCAAGGCATAAGCACACCCCAAATTAACCTGTGCTCAGCCCCATGGCAGCTTGGCACAGAACAGTCAGGCTTAATTTAGAGGCAACCATGGCAGCTTGGCACAAAGCAGTCAGGCTTAACTTAGAGGCAAAGTGTAAAGTATTAGTGCAACACTTCAAACAGTTAAACAGTGGAAATACCACACAAAAAGTATCCCATACTAGGTTAGAAAAATAGAGCTACATTTAATAAATAAAACCATACTAAAATGACAAAAATCAGTAGAACCAGAGTTTTTTAAATATTAAAGTGAATCTAGCGTCAAAACGCACACAGCACCCACTCGGGATATCTGGTTGCGCTGCACCAGGTCAAAATCAAATGGTCAGACCAACAGCGATAGAGCGCAGGTCAAATACAGTCCCAAGTTAGCCATGCTAAAGGTTTACCTGCTCAAGTTTTGTGCCAAGAGTCACATTCATGTTGGAGAAGGCCATGAGGAGCATGGCAGAGTGCCAGGGGAGGCCATCGGCATGGCACGAAGAGCAGGCCAGGTGTCGCGGACCAGAGGGCTGGACCTTTATGTTGGTGGGCGCTGAAGGTTTACCTGCTCATGTTTTGTGCCAAGAGTCCCATTCATGTTGGAGAGGGCAGCGAGAATCAGAGAGAGCGCCACGGGAGGCTGTCGGCATGGCACGAAGAGCAGGCCAGGCGTCACGGACAAGCGGGCTGGAGCTTCATGTTGACGGTCGCCCGTGGGTGGTCAATGCACCGGTGTGCAGAGGCAGGCTAGGGGTGATTCTCGCTGATTTCTGGTGTGAGCGGCACGGTCTCGGTTCGAACAGACCCGTTTATCATTAAGAAGAGCCCAAAAGCTTGATTTAAGAGCATGTGAGCCACACCAAGGGTCTAGGACCTGAGAGGCGCTACTTGGGGGTCAGGTAAGGAGGCCAGCAGACTAGACCTTGGCATCACTCTGGGGTCCTGTGCTCAAGATGAACTTGAAGGTCCTGTTCTTCTTCACCAGACAAGAGGGCAACAGGTCAGCACAGCAGGGCAGCAGTCCATTTAGAGCAGCAGTCCAGCAGAGTGGCAGTCCTTTTAGCAGCACAGCAATCCTTCTTCCTGGCAGAGTATCCACAGAGCCAGAAGTGTACTCAAGAGTTGTTGTCTGAGGACCCCTTATTATACCCTTGTGCCCTGGTTCTGGAAGGTGGGGAAGTTTCTAGACAGAGGCTTTGAAGTGCAAGGAATCACCTGCCTCCCTGCCCTGGCTATAAACTGGCTGCAGTAACAATGTGGGGCCATTAGGCCCTTTGTGGGAAAGCAGAGTACAGGCTATTCAGTTGCAAGAGAGACTGTGCTCAGCTCCGCCCCTTTTTGCCTGCAGATGCTCCATTCAGGCACACCTAATCCCTATATTGTATGACTATCTGGGAGGAGTTCACAAAGTCTAACTGTCAGCTATCCCCAATCATGTGACCCAAGACAGGCACAAGCACAATAGGGCTATGGACAGGAAAATGCCAACTTTCTAAAAGTGGTATTTTCAAAATTGTAGTGAACAATCCAACTTTACCATTAAAGAGGGTTTATCACCACTAAACATGACATAGCCACCAGCTCCCGTTTTTAAATTACAGCTTATTAAATGTAATAAGGCATCCCCAATGTTATCCTATGGGAGGGTAGGCCTCACAGCAGTGAAAAACAAATTTAAGAGTTTTTCACTACCAGGACATGTAAAACTTAAAAGTACATGTCCAGGGCCTACCCCAGGGGTGATTTATGTGCATTAAAAAAGAAGGTTTAAGCCTGTAACTACGGTTATTTTGCTACTTAAGAGGGTGGTACAATCAGTGCTGTAGGCCCACTAGTAGCATTTAATTTACAGGCCCTGGGTATATGGTATATCACTCTACAAGGGTTTTACAAGTAAAAGAAATATGCCAATTGGGTATAGAGAATTTTAGGGCCAGAACAATAGCACTTTAGTACTGGTTAGCAGTGGTAAAGTGCACAGAGTCCTAAGGCCAACAAAAAGTGCAGGGCAAAAGGCAAAATATTTGGGGTGACTCTGCAGAGAGGGCCAGTTCCAAGATGTGAGTTTACTGTGAGTCATTGGTACTGCAACTAAAAATACAGAAATTTTAATAAAAAGTAGAAAATGTCTCATATTTTTGGGTCTGTCAGAAAACATGCAACTCAAACTTGTAAAACTGTAACCCTTTATAGCAAACGTCTGTTTGAGTGATACATTTTTGTTTGTACCATGGAACATGGTAAAGGAAGTAAAACCCTTGCGCAAATCCAAGAAACACCATAGCATTGCCTTTATAGCTACCACGGGAACACTGCAGTACCAACAGGACACCAAAAGATAAAATATAAATTAAATCAGCCGCCTGATTGGCCTCACATGGTACACACTACTCAAAAAAAAAAATCCGACACGACTCAGTAATAAGCACAAAGCAGTTTCCTGAACATAATGCAAGGACTAGTCACAAAGGTAACTTGCAGTTCTGAGTTATTTACATGTGTAATTCACTCTTAGACTTTTGATGTACTGCTTTGGAATATTCACAAATACGAATGTAGAACAAAAGACAAAACGATACAGTACTATTAAATTAATTTTGAATTACAGTTATTTTAAATATATTAAATTAAGTTGCAATTGTTTTTCCTAAGTTTAAATTAAGAAATACATTCTCACCAAATGTACAAAATAAATGTTGTTATTATGGATTAATAATTATTTGCACGTACTTTATAGAACTAGTTAAAAGTAGTTTAATTATTTATTCAAATTTAATCTTATATTTAATTTTAATGCAAGATAGGGTGCTAGGATATTTTTTGAATAAATCATAAATATGCATTTTTTTACATTAAATTATATTTATTTATATTTCTAACTAACTTTAAATATATAAATTAATATAATAATATTTCCTATGTGGTGTTTTATTTTAAGTCCATACTTCCATTGATTTCTATCGTAGGGTGCTGCACTACCAGTGGTTGACCATGTGTCGTGCTATACTTACTTCAGCTTTGAGCTGGAGTGTCTTCCTACTGTTTTGGGTCCCTTAATGGCGGTAGTAACTTTAGAATGGCAATTTGTGAATTGCAATGGGCTTACTCTTTTTGGGTGAGTACACGTCCCTTACCTAAGCACTTCCATAATTCTTCTTTAACCCTGCCTTACACCTCCTTAAACCCCTCCCATTTAGAAGAAAGCCCCATTTTCAAGCCATTCCCCGGTTTCTCCCACATTTACTACTAAAACGTACATTTACATTTGAGGAGACTCTGCAGTCGGGGAAGAAATTTCTGTACAGAAAAAGATAGGCGGATGGAGATGGGATTTCCTCATGGATGTTTGTGAATAGCATATTGTAGTATGTTTGTAGTACTATTGTGGTACTCATAAACATACTTTAAAATACAGTTCAGCAATTGTTTCTGTTTCAGACAACAAATGTCCTATTGGAATTAACAAGGAAAATCACTATTTTGGCACCTCATTTTCCTTAGTCCCTGCTTGACTGATTGGTGCACAACTTTCATGAAAAAGACGAAGTGGATGAACTTTCTTTCTGAAACATTTACTTCAAAGGCTCCAATGTTGTTAGCAAAACTAAACATTTTCTTCCTATGCAACTCTCACCTAACCACGACTACAGAGTAGCATCCGCCTCATGTAATAGACATATGCATATATATTTATATGTCTTTTTGGCCATTGAACTTAAGTACGATCATGTAATCAAGACCCTTGTAGGCAAAAAGCATCATGGCTCTCCATTTGTGGCACAATAAAATAAATGAGTGAGAAGTTTGCAACCCTAGTGTGGCTTATAAATATCATTGGACTGTTGATACCAGTTTGGTATGAATATGTGTGTGTGTGTGTATATATATATATATATATATATATATATATATATATATTCACTGAAAAAACCATAGGTTTTAGGGAAAGCTATAGTTAGTTGGACATTGCACTCGTACAAAACCAGTGAAATTCCCCGCCATAGTTAGTTCAGCTAACTATAACTCGCGCCCCGCAATGCACTGCTGATGACGTCACATATTACATCACTCATGACATGGTCAGTGACATCAGTGATGACATAACTGATGACATCTCAAATGACATCACTGATGACATCATCCAGTGACTGTGTGTTTCTGTAAAGTTTAAATATGTTTAATATATATACGGAAAGGCGTATTGAAGAACGAGTGGGTGTATAAGTGTCTGAATGGATGATTTACTAGGTGCGTGACTAACTCTATAAGTGAGTGATTAAACGTATCTTACTGAATGCATGGGTTAGTGACTAAACTGTGTGAATGTCTGTATCCGTCTGTCTGTTGCTGTGTAAGCGGCTGCATGGGTTTGTGAATAGCTACATGAGTGTCTATATGAGTTATTGATTGGTTGTATGAGTATCTGTATGGGTGCCTGAGTGTTTGTGTGGGTGGGGTGTGTGTGACTCTGTGCATAGATGTGTGAGTGGGTGATTCACTGGGTGCATGGTTTCAAGAGTGCATCTGTGATGGACTGTATGGGTGGGTGAGTGTGTGTATGGGTGTGTTAGTGAGTGAATGTATATCTCAGTGGTACATGTGTGAGTAACTACATATGTGAAAGGCAGTATATATGTGTGTTGGAGTATATAAATGGCTATAAGTGAGAGTGTGTGATTGTGAGAGTGGCTGTATGGATGAGTGTGTACTTGTATCAGTGATTGTATAAGAGCGTAAGAATGTGCTAGTATTTGTATGAGTAAGTGAGCTGGTGTGTGTATAACTGTATAGGTGAGTAAATGGCAGTGTGATTAATTATTTGCATGACTGACTAGGTGTGTGAGTACCTCTATGGATGAGTGGCGGTGTGTGAGTGTCTATGTAGGTGTATGAGTGCATATGATAGTCCTGTACTGAGTGACCGTAAGTATGAGTGACTGTACGGGTGAGTGAGTGGATGTGTGTGTGTGTAGACCTAAGAATCAGTGAGTGGGTATGTAGTTATTGGTGTTGGAGTGTCTATGGTTTTGCGAATGGCAGTCTGTAATTTAGAGTGGGTGTATCAAAGGTTATATTAGGGTGTGAGGAGGTGCATCAGATTATCAAGTGGATGATGTCATCAGTGATGTCATTTGAGATATCATCAGTGATGTCACTGACCATGTCATGAGTGATGTAATATGTGACGTCATCAGCAGTGCATTGCGGGGGCGCGAGTTATAGTTAGCTGAACTAACTATAACGGGCGAATTTCACGGGTTTTGTACGAGTGCAATGTCCAACTAACTATAGCTTTCCCTAAAACCTATGGTTTTTTCAGTGAATTTCAAAGGTTTTTTAAATGCTAATTTCTAACTATAACGTGTCTGAAACCTATGGTTTTTTCAGTGAATTTCAAAGGTTTTTTAAATGCTAATTTCTAACTATAACGTGCCTGAAACCTATGGTTTTTTAAGTGAATTTTAAAGGTTTTTAAATGCTAGTTTCTAACTATGCCTACAGAGGTAGGACATGTGAAGAAAGAAGAAAAAACGCACAGAAAGAAGCAAAAGAAATGCAGAAAGAAGCAACAGAAGTCCACAAAGACGAAGAAAAGTGCAGGAAGATTCAAAAGATGTGCAGAAAGAACCAACAGAGGAGCAGAAAGAGGCCTTGTTGCAAAATCATCCTGTGCCCACAACGTTTTCAGATGGGTACTGGTGGTAACTGACTTTGACTAACCGGAGCCAGTGCTATGCTAAAAGACACTTAGAATACATTGAAAACACCTACATACACTAGGGAACACTATGCGTTGGGGTACCCCTGTGATTAGCATGACCTCCTCTGTAAGTCCCTAGTACATAATAGGGCAGGGGGATTAAAACTACCTCTTAAAACGCGCTAAGGGGCGCGTTTGCACAGTGGTGAAGGGAGGGGGGGCCTAAGGTGACATGTGTGCAAATGCGCCCCGTGGCGCGTTTTAAGTTGCGGGATTAAGTCCCCTTGAATCCTGAGGGTCCCTGGGGCCCAACTAGCCTACCAGGTACCTACAGTTAGCACCACAGAGCTGAGATGCAGAGAGGCTTTCCGAGGCCACTCACCTTTTTTCACCTCTCTGCAACACAACTCTGTTGTGCTTACTGAAGGTACCTGGTGGGCTAGTGCCCCGGGGCACTAATATTCAAATGCGGGGGTCCATAACGGGCCCCCGAGCCCCGGGGACCACCACCTCCCGGGGGCTGTGCATTATGTGGGAGGGGGGCCACGCGGCCCCCCTCCTGGAGCCCTTGAAGGCCCTGGGGACCGCCACCCCCCAGGGCTGGCTCCTGCAGTGTCCCGGGGTGCCCACCCCGGGACACTGCTGTTTGCAATGACAGGGCGGGAGCTGCGCGGCTCCCGCCCTGTCATTGCAAACTGCTTTGCTTCATTGAAGCGAGAGCAGGGAAACCTGCTCTTGCTTCAATGAAGCAAAGCAGATTGCTTTTCCACAAGGGGAGCTGCATGTTAGCAGCTCCCCATGTGGAAAAGCAATGCCAGCTCCCGCAGGATGCAGGGAGCCGGCGGGACCGTGGGGGCATTGGGGCTCCCCCCACGGTCCCCAACGGATAGGGCCTGCCCCGGGGGATGGGGTCCCTGGGGCCAATAGAGGCCTCAGGAGGGGGGCCACGCAGCCCCCCTCCATAAAAAAATAAAAATATTTGGCCATGCCCCTGGTGATGGGGTCCCCGGGGCCGGAATTGGCCACGGGAGGGGGGCCCACGCGGCCCCTTTCCCGTTCAGATTTTTTTTATTTTTTTTAAAAGTGGTCAGGCCCTGTGGCGCCTTTTAAGTTGGGGAATTAATTCCCTCTCAATCCTGAGGGCCCCTGGGGGCCAACTAGCCCACCAGGTGCTTCCAGTAAGCGCCACTGTGCTGCGTTGCAGAGAGGTGGTCCAGGTCACGCCCCTTTTTACACCTCTCTGCAATGCAGCTCTGTGGCGCTTACTGGAGGTACCTGGTGGGCTAGTTGGACCCCAGTGACCCTCAGGATTCAAGGGGACTTAATCCCCCAACTTACAACGCGCCAGGGGGCGCTTTTGCAGAGTGGTGGAGAAAGGGGGCATGGTCTTTGTCTACCTCTCACCAATCCCACTGCGTGGGGCTTACTGGAGGTAAAAGGTAGGCTAGTTGGCCCCTAAAGGACGCCCAGCAGTGAAGGGACTTCAATCCCCATCCAAGAGCCCGCCAGGGAGCACGTTTGTAGAGTGGTGGGCAAAGTGGGCGTGGCCTGGTACGAGTACTTACCAGTGCTGCTGTGTGGGACTGACTGGAGGTAATAGTTTGGGAAGTTGGCCCCCAAGGATGTCCTTGGGGGCCAACTACCCCTCTTGTTACCTCCAGTAAGTCCCACACAGTGGGATTGCTAAGACGTCTTTGGAGGCCATGGCCCCTTTCTCTCCCACTCTGCAAATGTGCCTCGTGGCAGACTACAGGATGGGGGATGAAGTCCAATTTTGTCCTGAGGGAGTTTGGGGGCCACGAATCCCTCCTGGTACCTCCTGTAAGTCCTACGCAGCAGAATTCCTGAGCATTGGGTGGACGCCCAGCACCCTTTCTCCACCACTCTGCAAACGCGACTACTTGTTAAAGTAGCATATTTCTGCACCTCTGACTTAGAGATAGTTTTAATCCCCCTGCCCTATTATGTACTAGGGCCTTACAGAGGAGGTCATGCTAATTACAGGGGTACCCCAACGCATAGTGTTCCCTAGTGTATGTAGGTGTTTTCACTGTATTGTAAGTGTCTTTTAGCATAGCACTGACTCTAGGCCTGGTTAGTCAGACTCAGTTACCACCAGTACCCGTCTGAAAAAGTTGTGGGCACAGGATGATTTTGCAACAAGACCTCTTTCTGCTCCTCTGTTGGTTCTTTCTGCACATGTCTTGCTTCTTCCTGCACTTTTGTTAGTCTTTTTGCTTCTTTCTGTGCGTTTTTTCTTCTTTCTTCACATGTCCTACCTCTGTAGGCATAGTTAGAAACTAGCATTTAAAAAACCTTTGAAATTCACTTAAAAAACCATAGGTTTCAGGCATGTTATAGTTAGAAATTAGCATTTAAAAACCTTTGAAATTCACTGAAAAAACCATAGGTTTTAGGGACAGTTATAGTTAGTTGGACATTTCACTCATACAAAACCAGAGAAATTCCCCCGTTATAGTTAGTTCAGCTAACTATAACTCGCGCCCCCGCAATGCACTGCTGATGACGTCACATATTACATCACTCATGACATGGTCAGTGACATCACTCATGACATCACTGCTGACATCTCAAATGACATCACTGATGACATCACTGATGACATCATCCAGTGACTGTGTGTTTCTGTAAAGTTTAAATATGTTTAATATATATAGGGAAAGGCGTATTGAAGAATGAGTGGGTGAATAAGTGTCTGAATGGATGATTTAGTAGGTGCGTGACTGACTCTATAAGTGAGTGATTAAACGTATCTTACTGAATGCATGGGTTAGTGACTAAACTGTTTGAATGTCTGTATCCGTCTGTCTGTTGGTGTGTAAGCGGCTGCATGGGTTTGCGAATAGCTACATGAGTGTCTATATGGGTTATTGATTGGTTGTCTGAGTATCTGTATGGGTGCCTGAGTGTTTGTGTGGGTGGGGTGTGTGTGACTCTGTGCATAGATGTGTGAGTGGGTGATTCACTGGGTGCATGGTTTCAAGAGTGCATCTGTGATGGACTGTATGGGTGGGTGAGTGTGTGTATGGGTGTGTTAGTGAGTGAATGTATATCTCAGTGGTACATGTGTGAGTAACTACATATGTGAAAGGCAGTATATATGTGTGTTGGAGTATATAAATGGCTGTAAGTGAGAGTGTGTGATTGTGAGAGTGGCTGTATGGATGAGTGTGTACTTGTATCAGTGATTGTATAAGAGCGTAAGAATGTGCTAGTATTTGTATGAGTAAGTGAGCTGGTGTGTGTATAACTGTATAGGTGAGTAAATGGCAGTGTGATTAATTATTTGCATGACTGACTAGGTGTGTGAGTACCTCTATGGATGAGTGGCGGTGTGTGAGTGTCTATGTAGGTGTATGAGTGCATATGATAGTCCTGTACTGAGTGACCGTAAGTATGAGTGACTGTACGGGTGAGTGAGTGGATGTGTGTGTGTGTAGACCTAAGAATCAGTGAGTGGGTATGTAGTTATTGGTGTTGGAGTGTCTATGGTTTTGCGAATGGCAGTCTGTAATTTAGAGTGGGTGTATCAAAGGTTATATTAGGGTGTGAGGAGGTGCATCAGATTATCAAGTGGATGATGTCATCAGTGATGTCATTTGAGATATCATCAGTGATGTCACTGACCATGTCATGAGTGATGTAATATGTGACGTCATCAGCAGTGCATTATGAGGCGCGAGTTATAGTTAGCTGAACTAACTATAACGGGCGAATTTCACGGGTTTTGTACGAGTGCAATGTCCAACTAACTATAGCTTTCCCTAAAACCTATGGTTTTTTCAGTGAATTTAAAAGGTTTTTTAAATGCTAATTTCTAACTATAACGTGTCTGAAACCTATGGTTTTTTCAGTGAATTTCAAAGGTTTTTTAAATGCTAATTTCTAACTATAACGTGCCTGAAACCTATGGTTTTTTAAGTGAATTTTAAAGGTTTTTTAAATGCTAGTTTCTAACTATGCCTACAGAGGTAGGACATGTGAAGAAAGAAGAAAAAACGCACAGAAAGAAGCAAAAGAAATGCAGAAAGAAGCAACAGAAGTCCACAAAGACGAAGAAAAGTGCAGGAAGATTCAAAAGATGTGCAGAAAGAACCAACAGAGGAGCAGAAAGAGGCCTTGTTGCAAAATCATCCTGTGCCCACAACGTTTTCAGACGGGTACTGGTGGTAACTGACTTTGACTAACCGGAGCCAGTGCTATGCTAAAAGACACTTAGAATACATTGAAAACACCTACATACACTAGGGAACACTATGCGTTGGGGTACCCCTGTGATTAGCATGACCTCCTCTGTAAGTCCCTAGTACATAATAGGGCAGGGGGATTAAAACTACCTCTTAAAACGCGCTAAGGGGCGCGTTTGCACAGTGGTGAAGGGAGGGGGGGCCTAAGGTGACATGTGTGCAAATGCGCCCCGTGGCGCGTTTTAAGTTGCGGGATTAAGTCCCCTTGAATCCTGAGGGTCCCTGGGGCCCAACTAGCCCACCAGGTACCTATAGTTAGCACCACAGAGCTGAGTTGCAGAGAGGCTTTCCGAGGCCACTCACCTTTTTTCACCTCTCTGCAACACAACTCTGTTGTGCTTACTGAAGGTACCTGGTGGGCTAGTGCCCCGGGGCACTAATATTCAAATGCGGGGGTCCATAACGGCCCCCGAGCCCCGGGGACCACCACCTCCCGGGGGCTGTGCATTATGTGGGAGGGGGCCGCGCGGCCCCCCTCCTGGAGCCCTTGAAGGCCCTGGGGACCGCCACCCCCCAGGGCTGGCTCCTGCAGTGTCCCGGGGTGCCCACCCCGGGACACTGCTGTTTGCAATGACAGGGCGGGAGCTGCGCGGCTCCCGCCCTGTCATTGCAAACTGCTTTGCTTCATTGAAGCGAGAGCAGGGAAACCTGCTCTCGCTTCAATGAAGCAAAGCAGATTGCTTTTCCACAAGGGGAGCTGCATGTTAGCAGCTCCCCATGTGGAAAAGCAATGCCGGCTCCCGCAGGATGCAGGGAGCCGGCGGGACCGTGGGGGCATTGGGGCTCCCCCCACGGTCCCCAACGGATAGGGCCTGCCCCGGGGGATGGGGTCCCTGGGGCCAATAGAGGCCTCAGGAGGGGGGCCACGCAGCCCCCCTCCATAAAAAAATAAAAATATTTGGCCATGCCCCTGGTGATGGGGTCCCCGGGGCCGGAATTGGCCACGGGAGGGGGGCCCACGCGGCCCCTTTCCCGTTCAGATTTTTTTTATTTTTTTAAAAGTGGTCAGGCCCTGTGGCGCCTTTAAGTTGGGGAATTAATTCCCTCTCAATCCTGAGGGCCCCTGGGGCCAACTAGCCCACCAGGTGCTTCCAGTAAGCGCCACTGTGCTGCGTTGCAGAGAGGTGGTCCAGGTCACGCCCTTTTACACCTCTCTGCAATGCAGCTCTGTGGCGCTTACTGGAGGTACCTGGTGGGCTAGTTGGACCTCAGGGACCCTCAGGATTCAAGGGGGACTTAATCCCCCAACTTACAACGCGCCAGGGGGCGCGTTTGCAGAGTGGTGGAGAAAGGGGGCATGGTCTTTGTCTACCTCTCACCAATCCCACTGCGTGGGGCTTACTGGAGGTAAAAGGTAGGCTAGTTGGCCCCTAAAGGACGCCCAGCAGTGAAGGGGACTTCAATCCCCATCCAAGAGCCCGCCAGGGAGCACGTTTGTAGAGTGGTGGGCAAAGTGGGCGTGGCCTGGCACGAGTACTTACCAGTGCTGCTGTGTGGGACTGACTGGAGGTAATAGTTTGGGAAGTTGGCCCTCAAGGATGTCCTTGGGGGCCAACTACCCCTCTTGTTACCTCCAGTAAGTCCCCACACAGTGGGATTGCTAAGACGTCTTTGGAGGCCATGGCCCCCTTTCTCTCCCACTCTACAAATGTGCCTCGTGGCAGACTACAGGATGGGGGATGAAGTCCAATTTTGTCCTGAGGGAGTTTGGGGCCACGAATCCCTCCTGGTACCTCCTGTAAGTCCTACGCAGCGGAATTCCTGAGCATTGGGTGGACGCCCAGCACCCTTTCTCCACCACTCTGCAAACGCGACTACTTGTTAAAGTAGCATATTTCTGCACCTCTGACTTAGAGATAGTTTTAATCCCCCTGCCCTATTATGTACTAGGGCCTTACAGAGGAGGTCATGCTAATTACAGGGGTACCCCAACGCATAGTGTTCCCTAGTGTATGTAGGTGTTTTCACTGTATTGTAAGTGTCTTTTAGCATAGCACTGACTCTAGGCCTGGTTAGTCAGACTCAGTTACCACCAGTACCCGTCTGAAAAAGTTGTGGGCACAGGATGATTTTGCAACAAGACCTCTTTCTGCTCCTCTGTTGGTTCTTTCTGCACATGTCTTGCTTCTTCCTGCACTTTTGTTAGTCTTTTTTGCTTCTTTCTGTGCGTTTTTTCTTCTTTCTTCACATGTCCTACCTCTGTAGGCATAGTTAGAAACTAGCATTTAAAAACCTTTGAAATTCACTTAAAAACCATAGGTTTCAGGCATGTTATAGTTAGAAATTAGCATTTAAAAACCTTTGAAATTCACTGAAAAAACCATAGGTTTTAGGGACAGTTATAGTTAGTTGGACATTTCACTCGTACAAAACCAGAGAAATTCCCCCGTTATAGTTAGTTCAGCTAACTATAACTCGCGCCCCGCAATGCACTGCTGATGACGTCACATATTACATCACTCATGACATGGTCAGTGACATCACTCATGACATCACTGCTGACATCTCAAATGACATCACTGATGACATCACTGATGACATCATCCAGTGACTGTGTGTTTCTGTAAAGTTTAAATATGTTTAATATATATAGGGAAAGGCGTATTGAAGAATGAGTGGGTGAATAAGTGTCTGAATGGATGATTTAGTAGGTGCGTGACTGACTCTATAAGTGAGTGATTAAACGTATCTTACTGAATGCATGGGTTAGTGACTAAACTGTTTGAATGTCTGTATCCGTCTGTCTGTTGGTGTGTAAGCGGCTGCATGGGTTTGCGAATAGCTACATGAGTGTCTATATGGGTTATTGATTGGTTGTCTGAGTATCTGTATGGGTGCCTGAGTGTTTGTGTGGGTGGGGTGTGTGTGACTCTGTGCATAGATGTGTGAGTGGGTGATTCACTGGGTGCATGGTTTCAAGAGTAGCATCTGTGATGGACTGTATGGGTGGGTGAGTGTGTGTATGGGTGTGTTAGTGAGTGAATGTATATCTCAGTGGTACATGTGTGAGTAACTACATATGTGAAAGGCAGTATATATGTGTGTTGGAGTATATAAATGGCTGTAAGTGAGAGTGTGTGATTGTGAGAGTGGCTGTATGGATGAGTGTGTACTTGTATCAGTGATTGTATAAGAGCGTAAGAATGTGCTAGTATTTGTATGAGTAAGTGAGCTGGTGTGTGTATAACTGTATAGGTGAGTAAATGGCAGTGTGATTAATTATATGCATGACTGACTAGGTGTGTGAGTACCTCTATGGATGAGTGGCGGTGTGTGAGTGTCTATGTAGGTGTATGAGTGCATATGATAGTCCTGTACTGAGTGACCGTAAGTATGAGTGACTGTACGGGTGAGTGAGTGGATGTGTGTGTGTGTAGACCTAAGAATCAGTGAGTGGGTATGTAGTTATTGGTGTTGGAGTGTCTATGGTTTTGCGAATGGCAGTCTGTAATTTAGAGTGGGTGTATCAAAGGTTATATTAGGGTGTGAGGAGGTGCATCAGATTATCAAGTGGATGATGTCATCAGTGATGTCATTTGAGATATCATCAGTGATGTCACTGACCATGTCATGAGTGATGTAATATGTGACGTCATCAGCAGTGCATTGCGGGCGCGAGTTATAGTTAGCTGAACTAACTATAACGGGCGAATTTCACGGGTTTTGTACGAGTGCAATGTCCAACTAACTATAGCTTTCCCTAAAACCTATGGTTTTTTCAGTGAATTTCAAAGGTTTTTTAAATGCTAATTTCTAACTATAACGTGTCTGAAACCTATGGTTTTTTCAGTGAATTTCAAAGGTTTTTTAAATGCTAATTTCTAACTATAACGTGCCTGAAACCTATGGTTTTTAAGTGAATTTTAAAGGTTTTTTAAATGCTAGTTTCTAACTATCCCTACAGAGGTAGGACATGTGAAGAAAGAAGAAAAAACGCACAGAAAGAAGCAAAAGAAATTCAGAAAGAAGCAACAGAAGTCCACAAAGACGAAGAAAAGTGCAGGAAGATTCAAAAGATGTGCAGAAAGAACCAACAGAGGAGCAGAAAGAGGCCTTGTTGCAAAATCATCCTGTGCCCACAACGTTTTCAGACGGGTACTGGTGGTAACTGACTTTGACTAACCGGAGCCAGTGCTATGCTAAAAGACACTTAGAATACATTGAAAACACCTACATACACTAGGGAACACTATGCGTTGGGGTACCCCTGTGATTAGCATGACCTCCTCTGTAAGTCCCTAGTACATAATAGGGCAGGGGATTAAAACTACCTCTTAAAACGCGCTAAGGGGCGCGTTTGCACAGTGGTAAAGGGAGGGGGGCCTAAGGTGACATGTGTGCAAAATGCGCCCCGTGGCACGTTTTAAGTTGCGGGATTAAGTCCCCTTGAATCCTGAGGGTCCCTGGGGCCCAACTAGCCCAGCAGGTACCTACAGTTAGCACCACAGAGCTGAGTTGCAGAGAGGCTTTCCGAGGCCACTCACCTTTTTTCACCTCTCTGCAACACAACTCTGTTGTGCTTACTGAAGGTACCTGGTGGGCTAGTGCCCCGGGGCACTAATATTCAAATGCGGGGGTCCATAACGGGCCCCCGAGCCCCGGGGACCACCACCTCCCGGGGGCTGTGCATTATGTGGGAGGGGGCCGCGCGGCCCCCCTCCTGGAGCCCTTGAAGGCCCTGGGGACCGCCACCCCCCAGGGCTGGCTCCTGCAGTGTCCCGGGGTGCCCACCCCGGGACACTGCTGTTTGTAATGACAGGGCGGGAGCCGCGCGGCTCCCGCCCTGTCATTGCAAACTGCTTTGCTTCATTGAAGCGAGAGCAGGGAAACCTGCTCTCGCTTCAATGAAGCAAGCAGATTGCTTTTCCACAAGGGGAGCTGCATGTTAGCAGCTCCCCATGTGGAAAAGCAATGCCGACTCCCGCAGGATGCAGGGAGCCGGCGGGACCGTGGGGGCATTGGGGCTCCCCCACGGTCCCCAACGGATAGGGCCTGCCCCGGGGGATGGGGTCCCTGGGGCCAATAGAGGCCTCAGGAGGGGGCGACGCAGCCTCCCTCCATAAAAAAATAAAAATATTTGGCCATGCCCCTGGGGATGGGGTCCCCGGGCCGGAATTGGCCACGGGAGGGGGCCCACGCGGCCCCTTTCCCGTTCAGATTTTTTTTATTTTTTTAAAAGTGGTCAGGCCCTGTGGCGCCTTTTAAGTTGGGGAATTAATTCCCTCTCAATCCTGAGGGCCCCTGGGGGCCAACTAGCCCACCAGGTGCTTCCAGTAAGCGCCACTGTGCTGCGTTGCAGAGAGGTGGTCCAGGTCACGCCCCTTTTTACACCTCTCTGCAATGCAGCTCTGTGGCGCTTACTGGAGGTACCTGGTGGGCTAGTTGGACCCCAGGGACCCTCAGGATTCAAGGGGACTTAATCCCCCAACCTACAACCGCGCCAGGGGCGCGTTTGCAGAGTGGTGGAGAAAGGGGGCATGGTCTTTGTCTACCTCTCACCAATCCCACTGCGTGGGGCTTACTGGAGGTAAAAGGTAGGCTAGTTGGCCCCTAAAGGACGCCCAGCAGTGAAGGGGACTTCAATCCCCATCCAAGAGCCCGCCAGGGAGCACGTTTGTAGAGTGGTGGGCAAAGTGGGCGTGGCCTGGTACGAGTACTTACCAGTGCTGCTGTGTGGGACTGACTGGAGGTAATAGTTTGGGAAGTTGGCCCCCAAGGATGTCCTTGGGGGCCAACTACCCCTCTTGTTACCTCCAGTAAGTCCCACACAGTGGGATTGCTAAGACGTCTTTGGAGGCCATGGCCCCCTTTCTCTCCCACTCTACAAATGTGCCTCGTGGCAGACTACAGGATGGGGGATGAAGTCCAATTTTGTCCTGAGGGAGTTTGGGGGCCACGAATCCCTCCTGGTACCTCCTGTAAGTCCTACGCAGCGGAATTCCTGAGCATTGGGTGGACGCCCAGCACCCTTTCTCCACCACTCTGCAAACGCGACTACTTGTTAAAGTAGCATATTTCTGCACCTCTGACTTAGAGATAGTTTTAATCCCCTGCCCTATTATGTACTAGGGCCTTACAGAGGAGGTCATGCTAATTACAGGGGTACCCCAACGCATAGTGTTCCCTAGTGTATGTAGGTGTTTTCACTGTATTGTAAGTGTCTTTTAGCATAGCACTGACTCTAGGCCTGGTTAGTCAGACTCAGTTACCACCAGTACCCGTCTGAAAAGTTGTGGGCACAGGATGATTTTGCAACAAGACCTCTTTCTGCTCCTCTGTTGGTTCTTTCTGCACATGTCTTGCTTCTTCCTGCACTTTTGTTAGTCTTTTTGCTTCTTTCTGTGCGTTTTTCTTCTTTCTTCACATGTCCTACCTCTGTAGGCATAGTTAGAAACTAGCATTTAAAAAACCTTTGAAATTCACTTAAAAACCATAGGTTTCAGGCATGTTATAGTTAGAAATTAGCATTTAAAAACCTTTGAAATTCACTGAAAAACCATAGGTTTTAGGGACAGTTATAGTTAGTTGGACATTTCACTCGTACAAAACCAGAGAAATTCCCCCGTTATAGTTAGTTCAGCTAACTATAACTCGCGCCCCGCAATGCACTGCTGATGACGTCACATATTACATCACTCATGACATGGTCAGTGACATCACTGATGACATCACTGCTGACATCTCAAATGACATCACTGATGACATCACTGATGACATCATCCAGTGACTGTGTGTTTCTGTAAAGTTTAAATATGTTTAATATATATAGGGAAAGGCGTATTGAAGAATGAGTGGGTGAATAAGTGTCTGAATGGATGATTTAGTAGGTGCGTGACTGACTCTATAAGTGAGTGATTAAACGTATCTTACTGAATGCATGGGTTAGTGACTAAACTGTTTGAATGTCTGTATCCGTCTGTCTGTTGGTGTGTAAGCGGCTGCATGGGCTTGCGAATAGCTACATGAGTGTCTATATGGGTTATTGATTGGTTGTCTGAGTATCTGTATGGGTGCCTGAGTGTTTGTGTGGGTGGGGTGTGTGTGACTCTGTACATAGATGTGTGAGTGGGTGATTCACTGGGTGCATGGTTTCAAGAGTGGCATCTGTGATGGACTGTATGGGTGGGTGAGTGTGTGTATGGGTGTGTTAGTGAGTGAATGTATATCTCAGTGGTACATGTGTGAGTAACTACATATGTGAAAGGCAGTATATATGTGTGTTGGAGTATATAAATGGCTGTAAGTGAGAGTGTGTGATTGTGAGAGTGGCTGTATGGATGAGTGTGTGCTTGTATCAGTGATTGTATAAGAGGGTAAGAATGTGCTAGTATTTGTATGAGTAAGTGAGCTGGTGTTTGTATAACTGTATAGGTGAGTAAATGGCAGTGTGATTAATTATTTGTATGACTGACTAGGTGTGTGAGTACCTCTATGGATGAGTGGTGGTGTGTGAGTGTCTATATAGGTGTATGAGTACATATGATAGTCCTGTACTGAGTGACCGTAAGTATGAGTGACTGTACGGGGTGAGTGAGTGGATGTGTGTGTAGACCTAAGAATCAGTGAGTGAGTATGTAGTTATTGGTGTTGGAGTGTCTATGGTTTTGAGAATGGCAGTCTGTAATTTAGAGTGGGTGTATCAAAGGTTATATTAGGGTGTGAGAAGATGCATCAAATTATCACATGGATGATGTCATCAGTGATCAGCCTCTTTCTGCACTTCTCTTGCTTCTTTCTGCACCTCTGTTGCCTCTTTCTGCACCTCACTTGCTTCTTTCTGCACCCCTGTTCCCTCTTTCTGCACCTTTCCTGCCTGTTTCTGCACCTCTCTTGCCTCTTTCTGTAACTCTGTTGCATCTTTCTGCAGTTCTCTTGCCTCTTTCTGCATCTTTCACACCTCTTTCAGCACCTCTGTTGGTTCATTCTGCACTGCTCTTGCTTCTTTCTGCACCTCACTTGCCTCTTTCTGCACTTCTCTTGCTTCTTTCTACACCTCTGTTGCTTCTTTCAGCAATTCTCTTGCCTCTTTCTGCACTTCTCTTGCTTGTTTCTGCACCTCTCTTGCGTCTTTCTGCACCTCTGTTGTCTCTTTCTGCAGTTCACTTGCTTCTTTCTTCACCTCTCTTACCTCTTTCTGCACCTCTGACTTAGAGGTAGTTTTAATCCCCCTGCCCTATTATGTAGTAGGGCCTTACTAGGGAGGTCATGCCAATCACAGGGGTACCCCAACCCATAGTGTACTGTAGTGTATGTAAGTGTTTTCACTGTATTCTAAGTGTCTTTCAGCATAGCACTGGCTCCGGGCCTGGTTAGTCAGAGTTAGTTACCACCAGTACCAGTCAGCAAAAAGTTGGGGGCACAGGATGACTTTGCAACAAGGCCTCTTTCTGCACCTCTGTTGGTTCTTTCTGCATATCTCTTGCTTCTTTCTGCACCTTTCTTCGTCTTTCTGGACTTCTGTTGCCTCTTTCTGCATTTCTCTTGCTTCTTTCTGTGCTTTTCTTTCTCTTTCTGCACATGTCCTACCTCTGTAGGCATAGTTAGAAATTAGCATTTAAAAAACATTCGAAATTCACTGAAAAAACCATAGGGTTCAGGGACGTTATAGTTAGGAATCAGTATTTAAAAAACCTTTGAAATTCACTGAAAAAACCATAGGTTTCAAGGACGTTATAGTTAGAAATTGGCATTTAAAAAACCTTAGAAATTCACTGAAAAAAACACAGGTTTGAGGGACGTTATAGTTAGTTGGCGATTTCACTCATACAAAACCAGAGAAATTCGGCTGTTATAGTTAGTTGAGCTAACTATAACTTGCGCCCCCGCAAAGCACTGCTGATGACGTCACATATTACATCACTCATGACATGGTCAGTGACATCACTGATGACATCACTGATGACATCTCAAATGACATCACTGATGACATCACTGATTACATCATCCACGTGATAATCGGATGCACCTCCTCACACCCTAACATAACCTTTGATACACCCACTCTAAAATACAGACTACCATTTTCGAAACCATCGAGACACCAATACCAGTTACTACATACGCACTCTTTCATTCCTAGGTCTACACACACATCCACTCATTCACCCATACAGTCACTCATACATGCAGCCACTCATCAATACAGAACTATCATAATCTCTGAATCAGTATGGAGTGGTCTACCGTATCAAATGCCGCAGATAGATCCAGGAGCACCAGCAGCGCTGATGCCCCTGAATCAAGCGAACCTCTCACTGACTCCGCCACCTCGAGGAGAGCAGTCTCGGTACTGAAGCTTGTCCGGAAACCAGATTGCGTGTCATGCAACGATCCCTGGTTCTCCATAAAATTAGTTAGTTGGCGCTGGACCAGCTTCTCAGTAGAGAACTTGGCCTGAGATTATTGAGATCTCCAGGGTTTCTGTTGGGTTTTTTCCTCAGGGGAAGGAGGGTCGCATGTTTCCATATGTCAGGGAAAACACCGGCTTCGAGGGAGGTGTTCCAGATATGAGATAACGCGCCGCTAAGAGAATGGGACAACACTTTCCAGAGTCTAGGCGGACATGGATCATCAGGGGCGCCTGATCTACATTTTTGGATTTCAGCCAAGGCATCCTGCTGCGAGATTGGCACAAAATTGGTAAGCGAGGGTTCCTTCGCCACTCTCGCCGGTCTGTCAGATTTTACCATAGCTGCTGTAGTGGAGAAGGAATCATAAACCTTCCTAATCTTATTGTCAAAGAAACTAGCAATCTTTTCACACAAGGCAAAAGAGGGTACCACATCAATCACTAATGATTTTGGCTTAAAAAGGCCTGAACCACCTTAAAAACTTCTTTACTACAGTGGTCTGCTTTGTGAATACTAGTAACTATATAATTTCTCCTGGCTGCCTTTAGCAGCTTGTGAAGTTCCTTTAACGCATTTTTATAAATTGCTTTTGCCATTTCGCAATAGCTCACTCTCCAGTGTCGTTCTAAATGTTTGCATCTACTTTTGACTTCTCTGAGCGAATCAGAGAACCAGGGTGCAGAGGGAGAGTGTCTAATAGATTTCACAACTCTGGCTGGAGCGATGGACTCAACAGCCGCGGCGATGCAATTATTTACAGCAAGAGCGCCGCAATTATTTACCGCAATTATGTTGTTGTAAATAAATAAATATCATCTTTGGTCTACATGTACTTACTTCCATTGTGCATCTATGTACCTTCCATGTACTTGGATCTGTGTGTCTGTTATTTTTCTCCTGAAAAAGCATATCCAATGCACTACCCTATTTCTCATCCTGTACCTCTATCAATATCTTTAATCTATATATACTTACCTCCTTTATGCATCTATATACTTTCAATGTACTTATGGATCTATATATTTATCACTTTCTTCTAATTTAGCATTTCAAATGCACTACCCTATTTTCTCAGCCTATACTTCTCTCAATATATCCTCTGGCCCAACCTTCTGACTCCTCTCAAACTTCTTTCTACTACTCTTTCCAATGCACTACCCTATCTCTCACCCTATACATCTATCAATATATCCTCTACATCCACTCTCTCATTTATCCCAAACCCCATACCACTACTATGATCCCCAAAATAACCCTTTCTAGACTCTCCCCTACTCTACCCCTCCTTGCATCATCTGACCTCTTTTTACTATACCGATCCCCCAAAACAAAGCTTTCCAATGCACTACCCTATCTCTCACCCTATACATCTATCAATATATCCTCTACATCCACTCTCTCATTCATCCCAAACCCCATACCACTACTATGATCCCCAAAATAACCCTTTCTAGACTCTCTCCTACTCTACCCCTCCTTGCATCATCTGACACCTCTTTTTACTATACCGATCCCCCAAAACAAACCTTTCTAAACTCTTCCCTCTGACTCTTCCCCCCCAAAACCCCTTTTTACTCATCCAAAAGCCTCCTCCAACTGCTATGACCTCCCAAAAAAAAAAAAATATCCAAATCCTTCACTCATCTATCCCTCCACTGTCCTTTTCAATCAAAATAACAGACTAACATGTTCACTTCTCAAATTCCATATTCCACTATACTAATTCACCACTAATCCTTTATGGGTTCCAGAGTAGCGTGCTACTTGCCAATAAAGCGTTTCAACACCCCATCAGGGTTACAAGCGCTATATAAATGCAAACCTTTTTCCCTTTTTTACCCCTCCCCAACCCTTCTCAACCCAAATAACTGACTAACATATCCACCACTCAAATTACTTTCATGTTTCACCATACTAATTCAACACTAATCCTTATGGGTTTCAGAGTAGCGTGCTACTCACCAAAAAAGCGCTTCAAAACACCATCAGGGGTAGCAAGCGCTATATAAAAACAAACCTCTTTCCCTCTTCTATCCTGCCACCTACCTTTCTCTATCCAAATAACTGAATAACATATCCACCATTCAAATTACTTCATATTTCACTATACTAATTTTCAACACTAATCCTTTATGGGTTCCCGAGTAGCGTCCTACTCGCCAGAAAAGCGCTTCAACACCCATCAGGGGTAACAGGTGCTACATGAATGCAAACCTTTCTTCCCTTTTATCCCTCCGCTACCCTTCTCACTCCAAATAACTGACTAATATCCACCACTCAAATTACTTTCATATTTCACCATACTAATTCAGCACTAATCCTTTATGGGTTTCCGGAGTAGCGTGCTTCAATACCCCATCAGGGGTAACAAGCGCTATATAAATACAAACCTTTTTTTTCCCTCTTCTATCCTTCCGAATCCAAATAACTGACTAACCTATCCACCACTTAAAATTTACTTGCATGTTTCACTATACTAATTCAACACTAATCTTCTATGGGTCCCGGAGTAGCGTGCTACTCGCCGAAAAAGCGCTTTGACGCCTCGTGAGGGGTAGTAAGCGCTATATAAATCCAATTACAATACAATACAATATGCACTCATACACCTATATAGACACTCACACACCGCCACTCATCCATAGAGGTACTCACACACCTAGTCAGTCATGCAAATAATTAATCACACTGCCATTTACTCACCTATACAGTTATACACACACCAGCTCACTTACTCATACAGATACTAGCACATTCTTACGCTCTTATACAATCACTGATACAAGCACACACTCATCCATACAGCCACTCTCACAATCACACACTCTCACTTATAGCCATTTATATACTCCAACACACATATATACTGCCTTTCACATCTGTAGTTACTCACACATGTACCACTGAGATATACATTCACTCACCAACACACCCATACACACACTCACCCACCCATACAGTCCATCACAGATGAACTCTTGAAACCATGCACCCAGTGAATCACCCACTCACACATCTATGCACAGAGTCACACACACCCCACCCACACAAACACTCAGGCACCCATACAGATACTCAGACAACCAATCAATAACCCATATAGACACTCATGTAGCTATTCACAAACCCATGCAGCCGCTTACACACCAACAGACAGACGGATATAGGCATTCACACAGTTTAGTCACTAACCCATGCATTCAGTAAGATATGTTTAATCACTCACTTATAGAGTCAGTCACGCACCTACTAAATCATCCATTCAGACACTTATACACCCACTCATTCTTCAATATCAATCAATCAATCAATCATGTCACTTATAAAGCGCACTACATACCTGCGAGGGTCTCAAGGCGCTGGGGGAAGAGGGGGGTGGTGCTGCTTCTGATCGAAGAGCCAGGTCTTGAGGAGTCTTCTAAAAGCCAGTAAGTCTTGGGTCTGTCGGAGGTTGGTGGGGAGGGTGTTCAAGGTCTTGGTGGCGAGGTGGGAGAAGGATCTGCCGCCGGCGGTCGTTTTCCGGATGCGGGGGACTGTGGCGAGGGCGAGGCTGGTCGAGCGGAGCTGGCGGGTGGGGGTGTAGAAGCTGAGTCGTCTGTTGAGGTAGGCTGGTCCGGAGTTGTGGAGTGCTTTGTGTGCGTGGGTGAGGAGCTTGAAGGTTATCCTCTTGTTGACAGGGAGCCAGTGCAGGTCTCTCAGGTGGGGTGTGATGTGGCTGCGTCGGGGGATGTCGAGGATAAGACGTGCAGAGGCGTTCTGGATGCGTTGCAGCCGTCTCAGGAGCTTAGCTGTCGTTCCTGCGTAGAGGGCGTTTCCGTAGTCCAGCCTGCTGGTGACGAGGGCCTGGGTGACTGTTTTTCTTGTTTCGGTGGGGATCCACTTGAAGATCCTGCGGAGCATTCGGAGGATGTTGAAGCAGGATGAGGAAACGGCGTTGACCTGCTTAGTCATGGAGAGGGTGGGGTCGAGGATGACCCCTAGGGTGCGTACGTGGTCGGTGGGTGGCGGGGCTGTTCCCAGTGATGTTGGCCACCAGGAGTCGTCCCAGGCTGAAGGGTTGGAACCAAGGATGAGGACCTCCGTCTTGTCCGAGTTCAGCTTCAGGCGGCTGGTCCTCATCCATTCGGCGACGGCCTTCATTCCTTCGTGGAGGTGGGCTTTGGCGGTGTGAGGGTCTTTGGTGAGGGAGAGGATCAGCTGGGTGTCGTCGGCGTAGGAGATGATGTTGAGGTTGTGCTGTCGGGCGACGTGTGCGAGGGGTGCCATGTAGATGTTGAACAGCGTTGGGCTGAGGGAGGAGCCTTGGGGTACGCCGCAGATGATCTTGGTGGCCTTGGATCGGAAGGGGCGAGGCGGACGCTTTGTGTTCTGCCGGAAAGGAAGGATGTGGTCCAGTCCAGGGCCTTCTCTTGGATCCCGGCGTCGTGAAGGCGTGTTCGTAGTGTGTGGTGGCAGACCGTGTCGAAGGCGGCTGATAGGTCCAGGAGAATGAGGGCTGCTGTTTCTCCGTTGTCTAGCAGGGTCCTGATGTCATCGGTGGCGGCGATGAGGGCGGTTTCGGTGCTGTGGTTGCTGCGGAAGCCGGACTGGGAA
Source organism: Calotriton arnoldi (assembly GCA_963921515.1). Classification (NCBI taxonomy): domain Eukaryota; kingdom Metazoa; phylum Chordata; class Amphibia; order Caudata; family Salamandridae; genus Calotriton; species Calotriton arnoldi. The sequence continues at coordinate 50,311 of CAWUFW010021580.1, forward strand.
GGGTCCAGGATGTTGTTCTCCTCGAGGTAGCGGGTCAGTTGTTTGTTGACGATTTTCTCGGTGACCTTCGCGGGGATATATATTAAACATATTTAAACTTTACAGAAACACACAGTCACTGGATGATGTAATCAGTGATGTCATTTGAGGATGGGGGGGCGTGGCTTGATGCCGATGCGGATGTAGCGGACCTCGGAGCTCCTCCGTGGCCTCCCTCCACTACCATATATCCTGGCGACCTAAGGGGGCCCCTGAGCACCTGTTGGGTGTCGGAACCTTTGCTGCCCCTCTTGGTGTCTTGGCGGCGATCCGCGCGGCCGAGCCGAGCCGCGACGCGGGGAGCAGTTTTGCTGGCCCGGTCGGCTCCCGGCGGTGATCGCTCAAGATGGCGGCAGCGACCTGATGAGGGGATCGCCGTGAGCCTGGGCGGCCTGCGCTGGATGATGGACGGCTGAGGGGTGGCTGTTGGCTTTCCCTGCAGCGGAGCCCAACGGCGGATCTGGAGTGGAGGCGCCCTGCAGAGGCGAGACCTCGATGACGCGGGGAGCTATTTGCGGTCCCAAGATGGTGGCGCTGAGGGAGGCCCGGACTGCAGGAGTGACTGGCGGGCACTGATCGGAGGACCCGGCCGTTTGACAGATCGAGAGTGGAGGTGAGCCCAGGTGCGAGTGTGTGCGGCCGGCGGTGGGGAATGGAAAGTGCCGGTGAAACGCTGGAGCCCAGCCGGGCTGTCTATCCGAGGCCAACTGGGCCCATGAGGCCGCAACTCTGAGCTTCCCCTGGCCCGGGCGTGCTGCCACCGGAGCCTGACGGCCCCCGGCTGGACTTGGCCTCGGGAGAGGGACCACTGAGGAGGGCGCCTGGTTGTGAGAGGGCGCTGTCTGGGGGACACCAGACAGCCGAGTTCCTCGATCCCTTAGGTGGCGGGGGGCCGGGGTGCGGTGCCCCAGAGGACTCCACTATCTGCACTCTGGGCTGCTGGGGGGCTTTCCCTGGCTGTGGTGCCCGTGTGAGATGACATCTGTGACGAGGGTGCCCCCGGACTCTCCCCCTGGTGCGGTAGCTGTGGGATCTTGGCGAGGGACGGCTGTTCCTCGCGGTGTGCCACAGCACAGCTGGACACTCTTGCCCGCTGCTGGGACGGAGATCTGACCGCTGCCGGAGCTGATCCGGGGAGTGGACGGTTTGGCTGTCGGTGGGAACCTGTGGCAGCTGAGGGTCCCTGTGGCCCCTAGTGCCCTGCTGAGATGGAGCGGGTGTCCAGGAAGAAGGGATTTGCGGCCCTCCAGATAGACGGGGCAAGTCAACAATCTGAAGAGGAGGATGAGGTGCCGGGGCGCTCGGGGGCTGTCGCACCGGGGGACCTACGCTGACCGATATCCTGCAGGCTATTACCTTGTCCAGGGAAACCCTTGAGGCGAAAATCGACGCCATTGGTGTGGATCTCTCCCTGCTAAAAGATGACCACAGGAAACTGAAGGACAGAGTATCGGCGGCGGAGAAAACAATGGAGGGAGTGCCGGACGCGGTCTCAATCCTGCAGAGATCCTTGACGCAGGTGGAAGCCAAGGTTCGGATCTTGGAACTCCGGGCAGAGGATAGTGAGGGACGATCCCGCAGGAATAACCTCCGCTTGGTGGGCATCCCGGAACGGGCAGAAGGGATGACGCTGTCCGATTTCTGGAGGAGTGGCTCAGATCTGAAGTGGCCCCGGAGGGGCTATCCCCATTCTTTGCTCTTGAGCGGGCCCATAGGGTGCCGGCGCGGCCTCCTAAACCGGGTAATCCCCCGCAGCCGCTGGTGGTGAGACTGCTGCACTATCGGGACAGGGATCACCTCTTGCAGCGTACTAGAGAAAAGCAACAGCTCCAGATTGACAATTCCAGGGTAATGATATTTCCGGATTTCAATAGGGAGGTTCAGAAACAGCGCGCCTCCTTCATTGCGCTTAAACGGAAACTCCGCCAGCTTAGTCTACAATATGCCATGCTCTTCCTGGCCCAGCTGCGGGTGGTGGACGCCACTGGCACACACTTTTTCACTGCGCCACAGGAGGCCTGGCACTGGCTTGAAACACGACGGACGCGATCCAGGCGAAGCTCTGCTGCGAGCCCTGTGGAGCGTGGATCCCCTGCACACTCGAGTCCGGTGAGGCCACCTTTGATGCCGACTCTCCGCCTTGAACGGGACAGAGCGGTACAGGCGGTTGCAGTGATCAGTCAGGGTGAGGTGAGCCCGAGTGCTGCTACCCCTGGCCGACACCTGGGTGGTTCCGACACTTCTGTCTCCTGTAGTCCGACAGCGAGTTCTGACATCGAACTACCTGTGGTCACTCCGCAGACGGCGGACCTGTTTGGCTGAAAGGACGACGGCTGCTTGCATGAACTGAGCTAATAACCTGGTTTGGGTTTGCTTATTGTGTGTTTTTGGGCCTGCGGTGAGAGAGGGGCGATGTCTATTGTTTATTATTGACCGGGGGCCCCCTATTGGTGATGTGCAGGGGGGGGGACCTGGCGGGGCTTTGGGTCCTGAGGGATCGGCGCACGTCTCACTGTTGCTGTCTGTACAGTTAACGGTTGTATTAGTTTGGATGGGAACTAGTTTCAGGGAACCTGTCCTGGGGAAGGGGAGTTGGGGGTTTAGAGGGGTATTGGGAGGGGAGGGAGAATTCGGGACCAAGCATGCCGCTGTAGGAGGTAGGGACAATGGACTACGAACTGCCACCTTATGGGAACCGCCGTAGGTATCCGCTGTTTGTCCTGGAACATTAGGGGGATGCATAATATGACACGTCGCCATAAGGTCCATGCCTATCTTAGGAGGAGAGGGGTACAGATTGCGTTGTTGCAAGAGACACATTTGACCAAGCAGGAGGGTTTAGCTTTACAGCGCAGGTGGCGAGGGCAGGTGTTCTGTACGAGATACTCGGCTTACGCACGAGGTGCTCTGATCTGGGTCAGGGCTGGAGTCCCGTTTCAAAGTACTGGCCAACTGGTGGACCCTGAGGGCAGATTTGTAGTAGTGTCAGGGCGCTTAGATGGTAGAGACATAGTGCTGGGGAGCATTTATGCACCTAACACTGACCAGGTATCATTTTTTGCGCATCTCTCAGCGAAATTGGCCCCTCTGCTGGTGGGATCTGTGCTCTTGGGGGGCGACTTTAATTGTATTACTGATGTCCATTTAGATCGATCACATCCCCCCTTAGTGGATGTTCTGGTACACAGACTGGCGGCGGTGCGAAGGATCTGGCAACAGCGTTGGGGGTTAACGGACACGTGGAGGGCCCATCACCCGACTGACAGGGATTACTCTTTCTTCTCCTCATTACATGACCTGCATGTTCGCCTGGACTCAGTCCTTTGCTCTCCGGATGTCCATGGGGGAATGATGCATAGCGAGTATTTGGCCAGAACGTCCTCGGACCATAACCCCTTGCTGGTGCAGTTGCACTGGTCACGGGATTGCCCGGCCATTCCCACATGGCGGCTGCGGCCAGACACACTGGACGACCCAGTGTTTAAGGACATTATAGGGTCGGCCATTGAGGATTACTTTAGGACCAATGCAAATACGGCATCCACTCTGCTTGTGGAATGGGACGCCTTTAAGGCGGTGATCCGAGGGCGCTGTATAGGAGAGATGGTGGGGGTCCGCAAGGTACTGCTGCAAGATGTGGCAGCTGCGGAGCAACACTTGCGTGTGTCGGAGCGAGAGCGCCCAGAGTGCCCAGATACACATGATACGCTGCTCGCGGCCAGGGAGGAGTTCGCGCTTCAGCTCGAGCGCTTGCATTGTTTTGATTTTAAGGCGTACACAGACAAGATGCACGTGGAGCGGGATAAATCTGGGGCCCTGCTGGCCTGGTTAGCCAATCCGGTGCGTAGAGGGACAGCGATAACGGAATTGCGGGGGCAGGAGGGTGAGGTGGTTTATACTCAGAGAGGAATAAACGACCAATTTTTGCAATTCTACTCCGAGTTATACCGCACCAAGCTGGACCCTGGCCTCCCTGGTGACGAGAGGTTCCTGTCGGATGCGGCTCTCCCTAAGCTTAGCTCTGACGAGGCGATTGCTCTTGGTAGGGACATTGAGGCGGGTGAAATACGCAGCGCCATAAAGCACATGGCCAGGAACAAAACCCCGGGAACTGATGGGCTGCCGGTGGAATTTTATGCGACTTACGCAGACACTCTGGTGCCCTGCCTGGTGGAGCTGTATAACAGAGTGTATCATGAGGGTGTTCTCCCTGTGTCCACCCGTGAGGCCATCATAGCTCCTCTTCTCAAACCGGGCAGGCCTGCGTGGGACCGATCCTCGTATAGGCCTCTCGCGATGCTCAATATGGACTATAAGGTATTGAGTCGGGTGTTGGCAAGCAGGCTAATGCCCCACATGACGACGCTGGTGCATGGAGATCAGGCAGGCTTTATTCCGACCCGGAACACCGCCATGAATATTCGTCGGCTTGTGCGCATCCTGGGGGCTGACACGTATCATAAGGAGGAGGCCTGCATTTTTGCGGTCGATATGGAGAAGGCCTTTGATAGCCTCGAATGGCCCTATCTTACTGGTGCACTGCGGGAGTTTGGGCTCAGGGAGCGGTTCGTCCGATGGACAGCGCTGCTGTACAGTGAATCTACCGCCAGGGTCAGGACGGGGGGCTTAATTTCTGCTGCCTGTGAGGTGGCATGAGGCAGGGATGTCCGCTGTCCCCGTTGTTGTTTGCTCTGGCAATGGAACCAATGGCTGCACATGCCAGGTCGGGCAGTTATTATGCGGGGCTTTTGGTGGCGGAACAGGAGCACCATATTGCGCTATATGCGGACGACTTGCTCATGTTCCTGCCTGACCTTCGGGATGCGATTCAGGGGGTGAAACAGCTATTGGAGACTTTGGGGAGAGTGTCTGGACTTCGTGTGAATTGGGCCAAGTCGTGCTTGTTTCCTACCAAAGCATGCGGGCACGATAGGCAGACTGTGGGGGCGATACCGTGGGAACCTCGTTGCCTCTCCTACCTGGGAACCCGGATTTATCATGACAGTGCTGATCTGATGGAGGGTAATGTGGGGCAAGCGTTGCGTAGTGCCAAAACTAATTTTGAGTTCTGGGGGTCCCTCCCGGTCTCTGTCGTGGGTAGGGTCGCCTTGGTGAAGATGGTCACTTTACCACGGTTCCTTTATTATTTTGGGACGCTCCCCGTTTGGATACCAACTAGGTTCTTTACACAGCTCAATTCTTTAATCACGGGGTTCCTGTGGGGCACAGGGAGACGGAGAGTCGCGCTGCTCACTATGAAACGGTCCAGGGTGGAGGGGGGCCTTGCGCTGCCAGATCTGGAGGGCTATTATCACGCTGCGCAATTCCAATGGTTTCGCAGTGGGTGGCGGGTCACATTCGACATCCGGAGGCAGTGGGGGGATTGGATCCTAGCTGGCGCCTGCTGTCCTGTGTTCTGCTGCGGGTGCACCCGGGAGGCGAGGCGCTGCTGTCGGACTTGGACATGGTGCAGCGGTGCTGGATGCGTATGGCCAGGAAGGTACGGGTCAGGAACCTGTATGCGCCTGAAATCCCGCTGACAATGTGTAAGGTATTGCCTCATGGGGGTGACTGGAGCAAACTGCAGTCCTGGGTGGAGCTGGGCATACTCACTTTGGGGGATCTATACGAGGAGGGCAACCTCTTACCGTTTAACGACCTCCTGGAGCGTCATGATCTCCCGCGTGGGGATTTCCTTTTCCATGCGGCCCTGGCTGCGGCAGTGAGGAAACATTGGCGGGGGGTCAGTTGGAACCGACTACGTCCCTTGCGTGTCAATACGTGGTGATGGCTGCAGGTACTTTTAAAGCGGTGACCTGTCTTTATCGCCGGATTACTCAGGACCTGCATCAGACCCTGACGGCGCTGCGGCTTAAGTGGGAGACGGACCTGGGGGAGCCCTTCTCGGACGGAGCATGGGGGCGGTAGTTGAGAGGCCATGGAGGAGTTCCCGAAATGCGCGCTTCCAGCTCATTCAATTTTATGTCTTACATAGGGCTTACTTAACGCCAAACAAACTGAACGACTATTTTGGGGGTCGTCTGCCTGCCCTCGTTGTGCTCTAGTGGGGGCGGGGTTCCTGCATATGTTCTGGAGCTGCCCGCAGTTGGAGGACTACTGGCGGGAAACAATGGCTGTCTTAGCGACTGTGACGGAGAGTGAGCTGGCACTGATGCCAGGGGTTTGTCTACTACATGTATATCCCCACACTGCGAAAACCAAGGTCACCAGTAAGTTCATTGACCTGGGATTAGTGCTCGCAAAAAGGGAGCTTACTAGCCGGTGGAAGGCGAGGCAGGGACCTTCTCTTGAGCGGTGGAGACGGGAGCTTGTAAAGTGGGCGGAGAGTGAAGGTAATTGCAGGATGGGCATGGCTAGACGGACGGGGAACGAGAACTCAATGGAGCTGGCCAGGGCATGGGTGGCGCTTGTGGAATTGACTAAGCATCCGCCTGGTGCGGAGGAGAGTGTGTTGACTGAGACGGGGGGCGCTCCAGACGCCTGATATTGTGAGCCCTAACTGACAGGGAGGGATGTTGCAGCCGCTGGCGGGTCTGCGGGGGATCGCCTCCAGTGTTTCTGCCCTATCAAGGATGCAGATTTGAGTGATGGGGTACCGGGCGGTCCATGGGGAAGACCTGGGAATGCCTGGAACCCTTTTAGTTAGTGGCTAGCGGCATGCTTGGGAGGGTGGGGGGGGGTGGGGGGACCAAAGGGGCTTTGAGGGGTAGTTGGGGAGGGGGGTTGTTGGGGCTGGGTGCTTTATTCTTTTTTGTTTTTTCCTTATGCCTCTGATGACCCTGCACTCCGAATGATAATATGCATGGGGTTGCTAGGGATGGTATAATTGTATACAGCGGGGGCTGCGGGAGGGCTCAGTAGTGGGGCATGAGAACCCAGGGGAGTCGTTGAGCGGCACCCTAAGGGAGGCTGCAGCTATGTCACTAATAGCACTTGTAATATATTGCTCCCCGAATCATTAATGTATGCTGTCTCTGAAGCTTTTTGTTTGCTTTCTCAGAAAATTAATAAAATATTGTTTTAAAATAAAAATCAGTGATGTCATTTGAGATGTCATCAGTGATATCATCAGTGATGTCACTGACCATGTCATGAGTGATGTAACATGTAACGTCATCAGCAGTGCATTGCGGGGGCGTGAGTTATAGTTAGCTGAACTAACTATAACGGGGGAATTTCACGGGTTTTGTACGAGTGCAATGTCCAACTAACTATAACTGTCCCTAAAACCTATGGTTTTTTCAGTGAATATATATATATATTATCTACTGGCGGTAGTTAGGACCTATTTTCCATAGGAAATTCGCAACATTCTATTTCCAATAACTTTGGCGCCGGTTGATGAATCTTCGCGAAATTTTCAAAACTCGTGGGGCACTCCGGTCTGCTCCTATCCTGAAAGATTCAGGGTGATTCGGCAAGCGAGGGCCGAGAAAAAACGGGGGTCCCAAAACGTGTTTTCTCCATGTTAATTCCCATAGGAAATTTTAGACACGGCTACAGCCCGAACTGCTGAACGGAATTACACCAAATTTGGCAAAAAGGTAGCGCTTGGTTCAGAAAGCGACCTTTTTTTAAATGGTGTAAATCCGTTCAGTAGTTGCGGAGAAATTTAATAAAAAAGAGTCAAAAAATCAATTTCCCATAGGAAACTTTATGCAAGGCTACAGCCCGAACTGCTGAACGGAATTACACCAAATTTGGCAAAGCGGTAGTTCTTGGTTCAGAAAGAACCCTTTTTGTTAAATGGTGTAAATCCGTTCAGTAGTTCCTGAGAAAATCAAAAGTAAATACACATATATATCTGGGCGGAGCCTAACCACACATGTCATCGTGAGATCTGATTGGCTGTCAGCACTTCATCCTGGAATTGCTGGCAGCCATCTTGGGACCAACATAAATGATAGTACCCCATTGAAATGCATTGTAGTGAATCGAAGATTTTGAGGGTTACCAAAAGGAGAACTATAAAGGGTGATAACAGACTTTAGTTACATTAGAATTCATTTGTTGATGGTACCATACTAATTTCAGGAATTGTGGTGTGTTCTAAGGTGATTTTACCCTGTGAAAAACCTTCTGCTGGGATATCATGAATCATGTTTGAGAGAAAACTATTTTCACATGCTTTTCCCATACAGTTTTGGAAGGTGCTCCAGAAGCTAAAATGAGAGCATATTTTCTGTAAATTCACATTATCTTTCTCAGTCATGTGAGAATGAAGTCTGACATTCTCAGTAAAACATGTACATCCAACAAGGGCAGAGACTGTCAGTTGATTCCTTTGTGTTCTACTGCAGCTTCCCACAGTGTTCTAAAGAACAACTAGAGTGCTAACAGCCTTACTTATGACAAAAGTATGGCACACCTGAAGCCATCTTGATTGGAATAAACTGGTAACACTTAAAACATTTAATTTAAAAAGGAACAAAATGATGGGGTTCATTTTGTCATAGAAATTATGATTAGTGCTGTAGAAAGAAAAATTAGGACATGTTTCAAGTGTGATCTCAAATATCTTCCTGTTATATTTCAACAGGAGCAGCTTGTCAGTTGATGCCTTTGTGTTCTACTGCAGCTTCCCAGAGTGTTCTAAAGAACAACTAGAGCGCTAACAGTCTTACTTATGACAAAATGATGGCACACCTGAAGCCATCTTGATTGGAATAAACTGGTAACTCTTAAAACATTTAATTTAAAAAGGAACAAAATGAGGGGGTTCATTTTGTCATAGAAATTATGGTTAGTGCTGTAGAAAGAAAAATTAGGACATGTTTTAAGTGAGATCTCAAATATCTTCCTGTTATATTTCAACAGAAGCAGCCTGTCAGTTGATGCCTTTGTGTTCTACTGCAGCTTCCCAGAGTGTTCTAAAGAACAACTAGAGCGCTAACAGTCTTACTTATGACAAAAGTATGGCGCACCTGAAGCCATCTTGATTGGAATAAACTGGTAACACTTAAAACATTTAATTTAAAAAGGAACAAAATGAGGGGGTTCATTTTGCCATAGAAATTATGGTTAGTGCTGTAGAAAGAAAAATTAGGACATGTTTTAAGTGAGATCTCAAATATCTTCCTGTTATATTTCAACAGGAGCAGCCTGTCAGTTGATGCCTTTGTGTTCTACTGCAGCTTCCCAGAGTGTTCTAAAGAACAACTAGAGTGCTAACAGCCTTACTTATGACAAAAGTATGGCACACCTGAAGCCATCTTGATTGGAATAAACTGGTAACACTTAAAACATTTAATTTAAAAAGGAACAAAATGAGGGGGTTCATTTTGCCATAGAAATTATGGTTAGTGCTGCAGAAAGAACATTTAGGGCATGTTTTAAGTGAGATCTCAAATCCTCTTCTATTTCATTAGAAAATTCTGACATGCAGACTGAAACAATCACTTTCAATACCAGCAGTAGACTTCCAGTTAACTCCCTGGTGAGCAGTAGCTTTACTACAGTGATTTAATGAACAACAAGAGTGCTAACATTCTGAATTTATGGCAAATGTGTGACACATCTGAATGCCTTCTTGATGGAATCAAAGTAAAAAACTGAAAGCATTTCCTACTGAGGAAACTGCAGTAAATGACGAAATTAGGAAACTTCATAACAAATAAGTCTCTCAAGATGGCCTCCAGAGAAAAAAGAGCCCAAATGTAGCACAAATATCACCCAGATGTAGCCCACATATAGCCCAATGACAGAAGTGTGCAAAACACTTTTTATTTTTAGTTTTTCTGCAGTTTTATATAGTGCAAACTGGTCAGGTATTGGAGCGTTACATCTTACTTGGACCCCTTATTGCGTATTTTGCACGAAGTACATGAGATTGATCTTGCAAAACATTGACCTTTACGATTCTGTTAACCTGAAGTTGCTCTGAACCGGGCTTTGTAACACCCGTTTTTACCTACTGGTTTTAATTAATTCTCACTGTATTGTATTAGGAAAGAGGATTTACTGTTTTTATGTACACTTTTATGATCTATGTTTCTAAATCAGATCAAATAAAGTTTAATGAATTCTATGGCAGGACGGAGGCGAGGATTATGCATATCTTTCCTCACTTTATTTGCATAGCAGTTCAAAGAAAACGTAACACAACAATCATTAAACAAAAGACTACACAACCCATGAACCATTAGGGGGTAGTCTCCAAGGCAACTATAGTCCAATCATATCACAGTCCATCGTATATAATATCATGACGTCCCTTCCGCTTCCTCTTTCTTCACTGCTCATCAGTTAAGTGCATTCCTTACATTCTTGGCTTAATCTGACGTTGTTGCTGTTTGTATAGCGGTTTCTTGTGCACGTTATTAGCATTATTGCCTTGGTATTGTTTCATATTCCCTGCGCAGCAGACTCTTGCCCGAGCACTTTCTCCCCCTCGCAGTTTCTCCCGCTGTGTGCTCTGCGCGTGGTGAGATCCTGTCAGGCGCGTCTGGTCTGAGCGAGGCAGCTCCGTCGAGCGCTCCCGCTGGTCTTAACGCGCGTTTGGTAATCCGGTCACTCCTTTAGTGTCCGCTTGATTCCCGACCAACCCTCGCCTAATTTTGACACCACTACGCGGTGATTTCCCCACACGGCCACATTAGTGACCAGCACCACCTGGTGGTGGTAATTGGTATTGCGCCTCAGTCTATTCTTATAACAGCTTCGGGGAAAGCCCAGCTGTTGGAGCACCGGCGAGGGGGCTGCCTTAAGGATTTTAAGGGCATTTGTTCTGTGCTCACACCCTCTGCTATCATGTCTTCTCCAGAAGACCATTTTTACTCCTCCTACCAGGAAGTGGAGGAGGAATGGCCCCCCAACTTCTCCCTCCAGCAGTGGACAAGTGCTCTCTCTGGCTATTTCTAGGGCGCTGGCTCCTCTTAGGGATCAGGTTGATAAGCTGGCGAAAAGCATCCCTGGGGGGTTCAGTGACCCAGATCTGGTGGTACCGGGTCCCAGTAGCTCCCAGATGGGGAATAAAAGGGCCGTTAAGCATAACGCGGGGCACTTGGAAGGATTTGATAAACTTACGGAGACCTTCCTCAAGAGTGCGCGAACGCTAAAACATGCACCCTGCCGGGAGGAGGAGGGGCCCGGAGAAAATTGCAACACTGTCACCACTATTGTAGACCCCGACGGCGGGTTTCCCTTAGAGGGAGAGGGTGTATCGGAGGACGATTTCTCCTCTGATGAGGATAAGGACTCGGGCGTCCCTGGCATCCAGAGTCCCACTCCTCTCAGTCCCCGGTTGGGGACGGGGTCCACTCGGACATGTTCGAGCCTACCCAAATTTACCATCCTCGGTCAGCGGAGTGGACACCTGACGCCAAAGTGGCAGAGTATGTGGTGGGGAAAATCCATCAACCCCTTGAAAGGGAGGTCAGGAATAGGATGAGGGGAGAATGCCCCAGACCCTCACTGAAGGGGAAGGTGGCACACACGCCTGAAATTGATGAGAAACTATGTACCTTTTTCTCCAAGTATATGAGGGATCCCAAGAAAGGAATTGATAGGTCTTGGACGTGGTAGGGCCCTTGACCCAAATTATTCAATTGACGGAGCGTTCCAAAGAGTCAGGATCCCCTTTGTCCACGGATATTGTGGCTGGTTGGGCGCACTACCCTAAACCCTAAAACACTACCCCCTCTACTACCCAAACACCACTGCACTACCCTAAACCTTAAAACACTACCCCCAGCACGATACCCTACACTACCCAAACATAACAGCACTACCCTAAACCCTAAAACACTACCACCAGCACGACTACCTACACTACCCAAATACCACTGCACTACACTAAACCCTAAATCTACCCACAGCACAACCCCCTACACTACACAAACACCACTGCAGTACCCTAAACCCTAAAACACTACCCCCAGCACGACCCCTTTACTACCCAAACACCACTGCACTGCCTTAAACCCTAAAACACTACCCCCAGCATGACCCCCTACACTACACAAACACCACTGCACTACCCTAAACCCTAAATCTACCCCCAGCATGACCCCCTACACTACACAAACACCACTGCACTACCCTAAACCCTAAAACACTACCCCAGCACGACCCCCTTCACTACCTAAACACAACTGCACTACCCTAAACCCTAAAACACTACCCCCAGCACGACCCCTTCACGACCCAAACACAACTGCACTACCCTAAACTCAAAAACACTACCCCCAGCACGACCCCCTACACTACCCAAACACCACTGCACGACCCTAAACCCTAAAACACGACCCCCTACACTACACATACACCACTGCACTACCCTAAACCCTAAAACACTAGAACCCAGCACGACCCCCTACAGTACACAAACACCACTGCACTACCCTAAACCCTAAAACACTACCCCCTACACTACCCAAACACCACTGCACTACCCTAAACCCTAAAACACTACCCCCAGCATGACCCCCTACACTACACAAACACCACTGCACTACCGTAAACCCAAAACACTACCCCAGCACTACCCCCTACACTACCCAAACACCATTGCACTACCCTAAACCCTAAAACACTACCCCCAGCATGACCCCCTACACTACACAAACACCACTGCACTACCCTAAACCCTAAAACACTACCCCCAGCACGACCCCCTACACTACCCAAACACCACTGCACTACCCTAAACCCTAAAACACTACCCCCAGCACGACTCCCTACACTACACAAACACCACTGGACTACCCTTAACCCTAAAACACTACCCACAGCATGACTCCCTACACTACCCAAACACCACTGCACTACACTAAACCCTAAATCTACCCCCAGCATGACCTCCCACACTACACAAACACCACTGCACTACCCTAAACCCTAAAACTACCCACAGCACAACCCCCTACACTACACAAACACCACTGCAGTACCCTAAACCCTAAAACACTACCCCCAGCACGACCCCTTTACTACCCAAACACCACTGCACTGCCTTAAACCCTAAAACACTACCCCCAGCATGACCCCCTACACTACACAAACACCACTGCACTACCCTAAACCCTAAATCTACCCCAGCATGATCCCCTACACTACACAAACACCACTGCACTACCCTAAACCCTAAAACACTACCCCAGCACGACCCCCTTCACTACCTAAACACAACTGCACTACCCTTAACCCTAAAACACTACCCACAGCATGACTCCCTACACGACCCAAACACCACTGCACTACACTAAACCCTAAATCTACCCCCAGCATGACCTCCCAAACTACACAAACACCACTGCACTACCCTAAACCCTAAAACACTACCCCCAGCACGACCCCCTACACTACCCAAACACCACTGCACTACCCTAAACCCTAAAACACTAACCCCAGCATGACCCCCTACACTACCCAAACACCACTGCACTACAATATACCCTAAAACAAAACCCCCTACACTACATAAACACAACTGCACTGCCCAAAACCCTAAAACACTACCCACAGCATGACCCCCTACACTACACAAACACCACTGCACTACCCTAAACCCTAAAACACAACCCCCAGCACTACACAAACACCACTGCACTACCCTAAACCCTAAAACACTACCCCCAGCATGACCCCCTACACTACACAAACACCACTGCACTACTCTAAACCCCCCTACACTATACAAACACCACTGCATTACTCTAAACCCTAAAACACTACCCCCAGCACGACCCCCTCACAACACAAACACCACTGCACTACCCTAAACCCTAAATCGACCCCCAGCACGACCCCCTACACTACCCAAACACCACTGCCATACCCTAAACCCTAAAACACTACCCCCAGCATGACCCCCTACACTACCCAAACACCACTGCACTACCCTAAACCCTAAAACACTACCCCCAGCACGACCCCCTACATCACCCAAACACCACTGCACTACCCTAAACCCTAGAAAAGAAACCCCCACCCCATGCCCAATCCCCCTTACCTCTCACTCCTCGTGGTTACTCTCTCCTCGTGGTTCCTGCTTCACGTCGTCTCTGAGGGGCGGTGCACGTCGTTGTGAGGAAACGGAACAGCCTCTGTTTCCTTACAACGACATGGATCGTCTACATGTTTTTAGAATGCATGGTCATTTACCATACATACCTTTACAACAAAATTCGTTGTAAAGGCATGCGTGGTAAATGACCATGCGTTCTAAAAAATGCGTAGTAATGACTTCGTGATGTACAACGCATGCGTGGTAATGCATGCGCTGTAATGGTATCGCAAAGTAAAAAAGTAGTTATAACGGCTGTTTACCGATCGAAGCTGGCCCCTGTTCTTCAGTGAGACGTTTATTTGATTAATTAGGAGGAAGGAATGTGGTTTTTTTACCGAAAAGTGCATTCCCGGCTGTTGTATTGTGAAAGTGTCCGCGTGGCCTGGTTTCACTTCCGGTGAGAGAGTGGAAGAGTCTGTTTGGATCTAAGGGAGTTCTGTTGTTGGACGGGGCCGGCGCGACATGTCATCAGAAAACATAGCTAATGGAAAGCGTCCTCCCTGAAGTGTGGAGCAGTGCCATGAGAGGTCAACGAGTGTGCGTCCCACCGCAGTATGACTGTACCGCGTGACCCATGTGCCACCTCCAGGGTACAGGAGGCAGAAGCAGCATCGCAGGTACTCTTGAAGACCGTTGTAGCTCTAATTCTACATTTTGGTACTAGGGCATTTTAACTTCGTTGTTCCTGCCAGATACAAAGAGAAGATCCTGTGTTATTCAGTGCACTCGTTACCTTTTTTGTGGGTTGTGGTGCTTGTTACTTCGCTGCCCCGCCGGTGCACACGACTGGGCACCCCACCTCGTGTGCCATCTGCAGGGCCTCTGCCCTCAGATCACTGGTTTCGGTTTCTGGAGTGGCAACATAAACAGTTGCTCCCAAAGGACTAGCCTGAACACTTAGGTGAATATCCCCTGCACCAGCATTCCACAGAAATTCTTTCCTAGCTCTCCCACGTCAACGAGGACGTCATAATAGCACGGCTCCGCTCGCGACACCATATGATGTCATCGGAGCCATAAGAGGACCTCGTCGGCGTGCTGACGTCAGTTCCACCCATTTTTTCCGTGCCACCGAGGCAAACAGGGGACCGAGACATTTTCACATGTATACATAGTATAATAAATATATATATATTCACTGAAAAAACCATAGGTTTCAGGCATGTTATAGTTAGAAATTAGCATTTAAAAAACCTTAGAAATTCACTGAAAAAACCATAGGTTTCGGCATTTTTTTTTGTTTTATTTAAAAAAAAAAAAAAAAAGGGGGCCGCGTGGCCCCCTTCCCTGGGCCTCTATTGGCCCTGGGGACCCCATCCCCCGGGGCATGCCCTCTTTTTAAATAAAAAATATGGAGGGGGCTGCGTGGCCCCCTCCTCAGGCCATTTAAGGCCCCGGGGACCCCATCCCCGGGGACGGCCTTGCCCTTATTTTTTTTATTTTTTTATTTGGGAGGGGCTGCGTGGCCTCCTCCTGGGCCACTTATGGCCCCGGGGACCCCATCCCCGGGGCCTGGCCTCTGGTTGGGGACTGTGGGGGACATGCTGCTCCCCATGTGGAAAGCAATTGGTTTGCATTTTGAAAGAGAGAGCAGGTTTCCTGCTCTCTCTTTCAAAATGCAAACCAAGCTTGCTATGACAGGGCGGGGAGCCGCGAGGCTCCCGTCCTGTCATAGCAAACAGCAGTGTCCCGGGGTAGGCACCCGGGACACTGCAGGAGCCGGCCCTGGGGGTGGCAGTCCCCAGGGCCATCAAGGGCTCCAGGAGGGGGCCGTGCGGCCTCCCTCCCTACATTTTGAAAGCCCCGGGAGGTGGTGGTCCCCGGGGCTTGGGGGTCAAAAACGGACCCCATTTTCAATTTTCTTAGTGCCCCGGGAGGTGGTGGTCCTCGGGCGTGTGGGGGCTGGAGCCCCCCACACAGGTTTTAAAAAATTTTTTAATACCCCCGGGAGGTGGCGGTCCCGGGGCTGCGGGAGGGCTCAGAGCCCTCCCGCACCATTTATGATAAAGCCCCGGGGGTGGTGGTCCCGGGCTTGGGGGCCCTTAGAGGCCCCCCATACATAAAATAAACCCCCCAGCATGCCCCCGGGACTTGGCCCACCCGGGGGCAATTTACATCGAGCGCGGAGACCGCGCTTCGATTTTTTTTTTTTTCGGCAGGATTTGCACACCTGCTGATTTAAAAAAAAATGCTTTTTGCCCAGGGGGTCCTTGTGGGACCCCTGAGCAGGCCTAGGGGTTAGGGTGTTTCTACCCTACCCCCTTTGTGCGTTTTGCGCACTTGTTTCTTCTGGGTTTTTTTTCTAATCGGCAGGATCCGCGCACCCTGAGCGCATCCTGCCGATTTCTTTTTTTTAAAATGCTTTTTCTGCCCAGGGGTCCTTGTGGGACCCCTGAGCAGACCTAGGGGTCAGGGTGTTTCTACCCTGCCCCCTTTTGCGCTTTGCGCACTTGTTTCTGTCCCTCGGTTCTACCGAGGGACAAAATGGCTGCCAACACTTCCTGAATCGGAATGTTGACAGCCAGCTGACAGCCAATTAGCATGCAGCTCGTGATCGGGAGGGTACGCGGACCCTACTCGGCCATAGATATATATGTGACTTTACTTGTGAATTTCTCAGGAACTACTGAACGGATTTACACCATTTAAGCAAAAGGCACCAGTCTGAACCAAGGGCTACCTCTTTGCCAAATTTGGTGTAATTCCGTTCAGCAGTTCGGGCTGTAGCTGCGACTAAAGGTTCCTATGGAAAAATGAATGGGGAAAACGCGTTTTGGGACCCCCCTTTTTTCTCGGCCCCCGCTTGACGTATCACCCCGAGACTTTCAGGGTAGGAGCGGAGCGGAGCGCCCCAACAAGTTGGAAACTTTCGCGAAGATTCGTCAACCGGCGCCAACGTTATTTCCAATAGAATGTTGCGGATTTCCTATGGATAATAGGTCCTAACTATAACTATCTACTGGCGACCGCCAGTAGATAATATATTCCAAATGAAAAGTGCTCGAAAAAGCGAAGGAGCCACACATGTCGTGAATTCTTATCTTTTTATTGGGCAGGCAGCAGATTCCAACAAAATCCTCTCAGCATTGCATCTTTAGCCATACGTGTTTCGGGTGATACCCTTGATCACTGGCTCTGCATGAAAAGAAACAATGGGTCAGCTGTCATCATTTAAGCTTTTAAAGTTCCGCCTGAGTAGGCGTATGCAGGCTAAGCATTGTGGTTATTGTAGTTTTTGCCATTTATCACACTCCCAAGTAGGTGCCGTAATTTCCAGAAAACATTGCAAAGTTCTTAAAGCAGCTGTTTACAGGTAATGTTGAGAAACTGCTCACTTTCGCCATGTCCAAACGACCACGTCATTCCAAATGTGCCAAAGGAAAATCAAAGGCACGGACCTGCTTCGTATGCAGTGAGGGCCCCTTCGGGCCAGAGCAGGCCGTACATATTCCAAATGAAAAGTGCTCGAAAAAGCGAAGGAGCCACACACGTCGTGAATTCTTATCTTTTTATTGGGCAGGCAGCAGATTCCAACAAAATCCTCTCAGCATTGCATCTTTAGCCATACGCGTTTCGGGTGATACCCTTGATCACTGGCTCTGCATGAAAAGAAACAACGGGTCAGCTGTCATCATTTAAGCTTTTAAAGTTCCGCCTGAGTAGGCGTATGCAGGCTAAGCATTGTGGTTATTGTAGTTTTTGCCATTTATCACACTCCCAAGTAGGTGCCGTAATTTCCAGAAAACATTGCAAAGTTCTTAAAGCAGCTGTTTACAGGTAATGTTGAGAAACTGCTCACTTTCGCCATGTCCAAACGACCACGTCATTCCAAATGTGCCAAAGGAAAATCAAAGGCACGGACCTGCTTCGTATGCAGTGAGGTCCCCTCCGGGCCAGAGCAGGCCGCACATATTCCAAATGAAAAGTGCTCGAAAAAGTGAAGGAGCCACACACGTCATGAATTCTTATCTTTTTATTGGGCAGGCAGCAGATTCCAACAAAATCCTCTCAGCATTGCATCTTTAGCCATACGTGTTTCGGGTGATACCCTGGATCACTGGCTCTGCATGAAAAGAAACAACGGGTCAGCTGTCATCATTTAAGCTTTTAAAGTTCCGCCTGAGTAGGCGTATGCAGGCTAAGCATTGTGGTTATTGTAGTTTTAGCCATTTATCACACTCCCAAGTAGGTGCCGTAATTTCCAGAAAACATTGCAAAGTTCTTAAAGCAGCCGTTTACAGGTAATGTTGAGAAACTGCTCACTTTCGCCATGTCCAAACGACCACGTCGTTCCAAATGTGCCAAAGGAAAATCAAAGGCACGGACCTGCTTCGTATGCAGTGAGGCCCCCTGCGGGCCAGAGCAGGCCGTACATATTCCAAATGAAAAGTGCTCGAAAAAGCGAAGGAGCCACACACGTCGTGAATTCTTATCTTTTTATTGGGCAGGCAGCAGATTCCAACAAAATCCTCTCAGCATTGCATCTTTAGCCATACCCGTTTCGGGTGATACCCTTGATCACTGGCTCTGCATGAAAAAAAACAACGGGTCAGCTGTCATCATTTAAGCTTTTAAAGTTCCGCCTGAGTAGGCGTATGCAGGCTAAGCATTGTGGTTATTGTAGTTTTTGCCATTTATCACACTCCCAAGTAGGTGCCGTAATTTCCAGAAAACATTGCAAAGTTCTTAAAGCAGCTGTTTACAGGTAATGTTGAGAAACTGCTCACTTTCGCCATGTCCAAACGACCACGTCGTTCCAAATGTGCCAAAGGAAAATCAAAGGCACGGACCTGCTTCGTATGCAGTGAGGTCCCCTTCGGGCCAGAGCAGGCCGTACATATTCCAAATGAAAAGTGCTCGAAAAAGCGAAGGAGCCACACACGTCGTGAATTCTTATCTTTTTATTGGGCAGACAGCAGATTCCAACAAAATCCTCTCAGCATTGCATCTTTAGCCATACGCGTTTCGGGTGATACCCTTGATCACTGGCTCTGCATGAAAAGAAACAACGGGTCAGCTGTCATCATTTAAGCTTTTAAAGTTCCGCCTGAGTAGGCGTATGCAGGCTAAGCATTGTGGTTATTGTAGTTTTTGCCATTTATCACACTCCCAAGTAGGTGCCGTAATTTCCAGAAAACATTACAAAGTTCTTAGAGCAGCTGTTTACAGGTAATGTTGAGAAACTGCTCACTTTCGCCATGTCCAAACGACCACGTCGTTCCAAATGTGCCAAAGGAAAATCAAAGGCACGGACCTGCTTCGTATGCAGTGAGGTCCCCTCCGGGCCAGAGCAGGCTGCACATATTCCAAATGAAAAGTGCTCGAAAAAGTGAAGGAGCCACACACGTCGTGAATTCTTATCTTTTTATTGGGCAGGCAGCAGATTCCAACAAAATCCTCTCAGCATTGCATCTTTAGCCATACGTGTTTCGGGTGATACCCTTGATCACTGGCTCTGCATGAAAAGAAACAACGGGTCAGCTGTCATCATTTAAGCTTTTAAAGTTCCGCCTGAGAAGGCGTATGCAGGCTAAGCATTGTGGTTATTGTAGTTTTAGCCATTTATCACACTCCCAAGTAGGTGCCCTAATTTCCAGAAAACATTGCAAAGTTCTTAAAGCAGCTGTTTACAGGTAATGTTGAGAAACTGCTCACTTTCGCCATGTCCAAACGACCACGTCGTTCCAAATGTGCCAAAGGAAAATCAAAGGCACGGACCTGCTTCGTATGCAGTGAGGCCCCCTCCGGGCCAGAGCAGGCCGTACATATTCCAAATGAAAAGTGCTCGAAAAAGCGAAGGAGCCACACACGTCGTGAATTCTTATCTTTTTATTGGGCAGGCAGCAGATTCCAACAAAATCCTCTCAGCATTGCATCTTTAGCCATACGTGTTTCGGGTGATACCCTTGATCACTGGCTCTGCATGAAAAGAAACAATGGGTCAGCTGTCATCATTTAAGCTTTTAAAGTTCCGCCTGAGTAGGCGTATGCAGGCTAAGCATTGTGGTTATTGTAGTTTTTGCCATTTATCACACTCCCAAGTAGGTGCCGTAATTTCCAGAAAACATTGCAAAGTTCTTAAAGCAGCTGTTTATAGGTAATGTTGAGAAACTGCTCACTTTCGCCATGTCCAAATGACCACGTCATTCCAAATGTGCCAAAGGAAAATCAAAGGCACGGACCTGCTTCATATGCAGTGAGGGCCCCTTCGGGCCAGAGCAGGCCGTACATATTCCAAATGAAAAGTGCTCGAAAAAGCGAAGGAGCCACACACGTCGTGAATTCTTATCTTTTTATTGGGCAGGCAGCAGATTCCAACAAAATCCTCTCAGCATTGCATCTTTAGCCATACGCGTTTCGGGTGATACCCTTGATCACTGGCTCTGCATGAAAAGAAACAACGGGTCAGCTGTCATCATTTAAGCTTTTAAAGTTCCGCCTGAGTAGGCGTATGCAGGCTAAGCATTGTGGTTATTGTAGTTCTTGCCATTTATCACACTCCCAAGTAGGTGCCGTAATTTCCAGAAAACATTGCAAAGTTCTTAAAGCAGCTGTTTACAGGTAATGTTGAGAAACTGCTCACTTTCGCCATGTCCAAACGACCATGTCGTTCCAAATGTGCCAAAGGAAAATCAAAGGCACGGACCTGCTTCGTATGCAGTGAGGCCCCCTCCGGGCCAGAGCAGGCCGTACATATTCCAAATGAAAAGTGCTCGAAAAAGCGAAGGAGCCACACACGTCGTGAATTCTTATCTTTTTATTGGGAAGGCAGCAGATTCCAACAAAATCCTCTCAGCATTGCATCTTTAGCCATACGTGTTTCGGGTGATAACCTTGATCACTGGCTCTGCATGAAAAGAAACAACGGGTCAGCTGTCATCATTTAAGCTTTTAAAGTTTCGCCTGAGTAGGCATATGCAGGCTAAGCATTGTGGTTATTGTAGTTATATATATATATACAAAAAACAAATGTTACAGGGACATTATAGTTAGGCTCAGATTTCTTTCAGACAAAACAAGTAAAATTCAACAGATATAGTTAGCTGATCAAACTATAATTTGCGCCCCTGTAATGCACTGTTTATAACCTTACTTATTACATCACTCATGACATGGTCAGTGACATCACTGATGGCATCACTGATGACATCTCAAATGACATCACTGATAACATCATCCAGTGAGTGTGAGTATTTTATAAAATATTATGAGTGTTAAACATATATACCAAGGTATTACAAAAGTTAAAATAATATACTTTCTGTACTACTAATGAGGGATACTATTTCTAACATATATTATAAGAGTGGCTGTGTGACAGTGTTTATCTGTGAGTGAGTGGGTGTCTGAGTGGCTGTATGGGTGTGTGAGTGGGTGTATGTGTGTATAAGTTGGTGTGTGAGTAGCTGTGTGGGTGAGTGAGTGACTGTGTGAGTATCTGCATTGGTGAGTGAATGGGTGAGTCAGTGGCTGTATGGGTGAGTGAGTGACTGTTATTTGCTATGTGGGTAGGTGAGTAGGTTTGTAAGTGACTGTGTGGGTGAGTGAGCAGGTTGCTGAATGGCTGTATGAGTTAGTGACTGGCTGTGCAAGTGGCTGTATGGGTAAGTGAGTGACTGTTTGGTTAAGTGAGTTGGTGTGTGAATGGCTGTATTGTAGAGTAGGTGGCTGTGTGAATAGATATATGGGTGAGTGAGTGGATGTGTGAGTGCTTGTATGGAAGTGTCAATGGGCATGTAAGTGTTTATGTGGGTGTGTGGGTGTGTGAGTGCTTGTATGGGTGAGTAAGTGGTTGTGATAAGAGGCTGTATGGGTGAGTAAGTGGGTATGTGCATGGCTGCATGGATAAGTGACGGATTGTATGAGTATCTCTATGAATGAGTGAGTAGTTGTGTTTGTACTTGTATGGGTCTGTGAATGGGTGTGTGAGGGATATTGTGGGCATGTGTATGGATGATTGAGAATCTGTATAGGGGTGTGACTGGGTGTGTGAATGCTTCTGAGGATGATGTCATCAGTGTTGTAATTCGAGATATCATCAGTGATGTCACTGACCATGTCATGAGCGATGCTATATGTGAGGTCATAAGCAGTACATTGTGGGGGCGTAAGTAATAGATAGCTCAGTATAACTGCTGAATTTCACTGTTTTTTTATGAGTGAAATCTGATCTTAAATATAATGTCCCTGTAACCTTTGTTTTTTCATTGAATTTCTAAGGTTTTGATAATTCTATTTCCTAACTATAATGTCCCTGTAACCTTTGTTTTTTCAGTGAATTTCTAACGTTTTTAAAATGTTGTTTCCTAATTATAATGTCTCTGTTACCTTTGGGCTTTTTTAGTGAATTTCTAAGGTTTTTTTAAATTTTATTTCCTAAATGTAACCACTAACCTTTGACAGTGTGTGTGCGTGAGTGAGCGCATGAGTGTCTCAGTAAGTCTGTGAGTGGGTGTGTTAGTCTGTGAGTGGGTATGTGAGTCGGTGTGAAAGTGTCTGAGTGGAATGTGAGTGTCTGTGTACTCTCTGTTTTGCCCTCTTCTACTCTGTTTTGCCTTTTCCGCTTGTTTTTCTTCCCTCTGTTTTGCCTTTCCTGCTCAGTTTTCTGTCACTTTTTTGCCTCTTTCTACTCATTGCTGATCTTTATTTTGCCTCTTTCTGCTTGTTTCTCACCTTTATTTTGCCTCTTGTTGCTGGTTTCTGACCTTTATTTTGCCTCTTTCTCCAAGTTCCTGACCTTTATTCTGCCTCTTTCTGCTCCCTTCTGACCTTTATTCTGCCTCTTTCTGCTTATTGCTGACCTTTATTTTGCCTCTTTTTCTCGTTGTTGTCCTTTATTTTGCCTCTTTCCGATCATTTCTCACCTTTATTTTGCCTCTTTCTGCTTGTTTCTCACCTTTGTCTTGCCTCTTTTTTCTTTTCCTCAACTTTCTTTTGCCTCTTTCTGCTCATTTCTGACCTTTATTCTGCCTCTTTCTGCTTCTTTCGCACCATTATTTTGCCTCTTCTGCTTGTTTCTGACCTTTATTCCGTCTTCTTCTGCTCATTTCTCACCCTTATTTTGCCTCTTTATGCTCACTGCTGACCTTTATTCTGCCTCTTTCTGCTCATTTTCACCTTTATTTTGCCTCTTTCTGCTCATTTCTGATTTTTATTCTGCCCCTTTTCTGCTTGTTTCTGACCTTAGTTCTGTCTTTTCTGCTCCCTTCTGACCTTTATTCTGCCTCTTTCTGCTCATTTCTCACCTTTATTTTGCCTCTTTCTGCTTGCTGCTGACCTTTATTCTGCTTCTTTCTGCTCGTCGTTCACCTTTGTTTTGCCTCTTTCTGCTCATTGCTGACTTTTATTGTCTCTTTCTGCTTTTTTCTGACCTTTAGTCTGACTCTTTCTGCTCGTTTCTCACCTTTATCGTGCCTCTTTTTGCCCTTTGCTAACCTTTAATGTGCCTCTTTCTGATAGTTTCTGACCTTTGCTTTGCATTTTTATGCTAATTTCTGACCTTTATTTTGCCTCTGTTTGCTCTTGTTCCCCAGGACCGTTGTGGGAGCTTCAAGGCCCCAACTATCCCAGCCAGGTCACTGCCTCCTGCAGGAGCCAGCATTGCTTCTGCACGGAGGAAGCTGCTGGAACCAAAGTGTTAGCTTTAGCTTGGCAGGAGCTGTGAGCTCCCACCAAGCTAAAGAAAACAGCTATGTCCTGTGGTGGGCACCCCGGGACATAGCAGGAGCCGGCCCTGGGGTGTGGTGGACCCCAGGGCCATGTATGGCTCCAGGAGGGGGGGCACGCAGCCTCCTCCTTTGATCTGCACAGGCCAGCCCTGGGGAGGTGGTGGTCCCAGGGGCAGTGTATGGCCCGGGAGGAGGGCTGCGCAACTCCCTCCTCCCAGTTTTAATTATGTTATAGGTCATGGGGAGGTGGTGGTCCTCGGGGCTGGGTGGTCCTCGCAGCCCCTCTTTACTTTTAATTTTTCCCGGGGAGGTGATGGTCCCCAGGCCTTGAACCCGCTCTAGGAGGGGGATCTGTATGGCCACCTTCAAATTTAAAATAAAGTCTCTGGGAGGTGGTTGTACCTGGTACTCAAAAGAATACGTGGATGGGGGTCCGCACGACCCCCCTCTATTATATTATAAAAGCCCCAGGGAGGTGGTGGTCCCTGGGCTTAAATGAGCCTCAGGAGCGGAGCCAATGCACACCCACCTTTTTTTAATCCTTCATGCAACAGGGACCTGGCCCACCCGGGGTCTAAACATTAGAGAATAGCGGGAGCCTTTGCTTCTTTTTTTATTTTTTGGTGGAAGCTGTAGATTCAGGGCAACTCCCGTCTGAAAAGAAAAAGCTTTTTTGCCCTGCAGGGACCTAAGGAGACCCCAGGACCAGAGTTAGGGGGCCCAGGTATTCCTACCCTGGCCCCTTTTCTTTTTTTAAATGTTTTTCAGGGACTCGGCTAAAACCGAGTCCCGATGATGAAAGCCAACACTTCCTGGGTGAATTGTTAGCAGCCAAACACATTTCAGCATGGGGACTATCGGATCCTCGGAAGATCCGCGTCTGTAGATATCTAAATTTGGTTTTCTTTAAATAACATTAAAACTACTGATCAGATTTACACGAAATAACAAAAAGCACTCTTTCTGGACGAAGAGCTAACTTTCTGCCAAATCTGGTGTAATTCCTTCCGGCGGTTTGGACTGTAGTGTTGTTCAAAAATCCCTACGGGAATTAGCATGGGAAACACACTTTTTTTTGATCCTACCTTTCTCTGGGCCCCTGCTTTGATGTGTCACCCCAAAACTTTCCATGTGCAGCAAGTATCAGAGTCACACATTTTTGGGACAATTTCATGAAGATTCGTCAAACGGCACCAAAGATATAGGCAAGTCAAAAACGCTTTTCCTATAGAAACATGATCCCAACAATAACTACCTACTGGCGACTGGCAGTATGATATATATATATATATATATATATATATATATATATATATATATATATATCTATATATATATTCACTGAAAAAACCATAGGTTTCAGGGCGTTATCAATCAATCAATCAATCATGTCACTTATAAAGCGCACTACATACCCTCGAGGGTCTCAAGGCGCTGGGGGAAGAGGGGGGTGGTGCTGCTACTGATCGAAGAGCCAGGTCTTGAGGAGTCTTCTGAAGGCCAGTAGGTCTTGGGTCTGTCGGAGGTTGGTGGGGAGGGTGTTCCAGGTCTTGGCGGCGAGGTGGGAGAAGGATCTGCCGCCGGCGGTCGTTTTCCGGATGCGGGGGACTGTGGCGAGGGCGAGGCTGGTCGAGCGGAGCTGGCGGGTGGGGGTGTAGAAGCTGAGTCGTCTGTTGAGGTAGGCTGGTCCGGAGTTGTGGAGTGCTTTGTGTGCGTGGGTGAGGAGCTTGAAGGTTATCCTCTTGTTGACAGGGAGCCAGTGCAGGTCTCTCAGGTGGGGTGTGATGTGGCTGCGTCGGGGGATGTCGAGGATAAGACGTGCAGAGGCATTCTGGATGCGTTGCAGCCGTCTCAGGAGCTTAGCCGTCGTTCCTGCATAGAGGGCGTTTCCGTAGTCCAGCCTGCTGGTGACGAGGGCCTGGGTGACTATTTTTCTTGTTTCGGTGGGGATCCACTTGAAGATCCTGCGGAGCATTCGGAGGATGTTGAAGCAGGATGAGGAAATGGCGTTGACCTGCTTAGTCATGGAGAGGGTGGGGTCGAGGATGACCCCTAGGTTGCGTACGTGGTCGGTGGGTGGCGGGGCTGTTCCCAGTGATGTTGGCCACCAGGAGTCGTCCCAGGCTGAAGGGTTGGAACCAAGGATGAGGACCTCCGTCTTGTCCGAGTTCAGCTTCAGGCGGCTGGTCCTCATCCATTCGGCGACGGCCTTCATTCCTTCGTGGAGGTGGGCTTTGGCGGTGTGAGGGTCTTTGGTGAGGGAGAGGATCAGCTGGGTGTCGTCGGCGTAGGAGATGATGTTGAGGTTGTGCTGTCGGGCGACGTGGGCGAGGGGTGCCATGTAGATGTTGAACAGCGTTGGGCTGAGGGAGGAGCCTTGGGGTACGCCGCAGATGATCTTGGTGGCCTTGGATCGGAAGGGGCGAGGCGGACGCTTTGTGTTCTGCCGGAAAGGAAGGATGTGGTCCAGTCCAGGGCCTTCTCTTGGATCCCGGCGTCGTGAAGGCGTGTTCGTAGTGTGTGGTGGCAGACCGTGTCGAAGGCGGCTGATAGGTCCAGGAGGATGAGGGCTGCTGTTTCTCCGTTGTCTAGCAGGGTCCTGATGTCATCGGTGGCGGCGATGAAGGCGGTTTCGGTGCTGTGGTTGCTGCGGAAGCCGGACTGGGAAGGGTCCAGGATGTTGTTCTCCTCGAGGTAGCGGGTCAGTTGTTTGTTGACGATTTTCTCGGTGACCTTCGCGGGGAACGGGAGCAGAGAGATGGGTCGGAAGTTCTTGAGGTCCTTGGGGTCTGCCTTGGGTTTCTTGAGTAAGGCGGTGATCTCAGCGTGCTTCCAGCTTTCCGGGAAGGTTGCTGTCTTGAAGGAGATGTTGATTATTTTCCGGAGATGGGGCGCGATGGCTGTACTGGCTTTGTTGAAGATGTGGTGAGGGCACGGGTCTAGCGGTGAACCGGAGTGGATGGTGTTCATGATCTCGCTGGTGTCCTCATTGTTGATGTTGGTCCAGGAGAGCAGGCGGTTGGTGGTTGTGGGGGCAGTGGTCTCGGTGGTTGCCGGGGCGGTCGTGGTGTTGAAGCTGTCGTGGATGTCGGCGATTTTGCGGTGGAAGAAGGTGGCCAGTGAGTCTCACAGGTCTCGCGACGGCTGGATGTCGTTGGTGTTGGAGCTGGGGTTGGAGAGTTCCTTCACGATGTTGAAGAGCTCTTTGCTGTTGTGTGCGTTGTTGTCTAGGCGGTCTTTGAGTGAGGCCCTTTTGGCGGATCTGATGAGGTGATGGTGACTGCGGGTGGCGCTCTTGTGGGCGGCGTAGCTGTCCGATGTCCGTTCGTGGAGCCAGATCTTCTCTAGTTAGTTGGACATGTCACTCGTACAAAACCATAGAAATTCCCCCGTTATAGTTAGTTCAGCTAACTATAACTCGCGCGCCCGCAATGTACTGCTGATGACGTCACAAATTACATCACTCATGACATGGTCAGTGACATCACTTATGACATCACTGATGACATCTCAAATGACATCACTGATGACATCACTGATGACATCATCCTTGTGATAGAGTGGCAGACCTCTTCTCACCCTAATATAACCTTTGATACACACACTCAAAAATACAAACTAACATTTTCAAAACAATGGACATACCAATACCAGTTACAACACACCTATTCAGTAATTCCAAGATCTACACACACATCCACTCATTCACCAACAGTCCCTATACAGTCACTCATACATGTACTCACTCATCATATGTACTCATACACCTATACATCCTGTTACACACTGCCACTCATCCATAGAGTTACTCACACACATAGTCACACATGCAAACAAAGTATCAAACATCCATTTACTTGCATATACAGTTATACACACACTACCACACTTACTTCTACAGAAACTTACACATACTTACTCTCTTAAACAATCACTTATAGAAACACCTACTTATTTGTACAGGAACTCTTCCAATCTCTCACTCTCACATATACTCACTTATATACACCAATACTCACATATACTAGTTTAAAACATATGTAGTTACTCATAAAGACACTATTGAGACAGTCATTCACTCACTAACACACCCATACACATACTCATCCACCTATACAGTCCTGCACACATGCTGTCTTCAACACATACAAACAGTGAGTCACTCATTCATGCATCTATGCACTAAGTAATACCCCCCACCGAACCATACAGACACTCAGACACTCATACTGATACTCAAAAAACCAACTAATAACCCATATAGACACTCATGTAGCTACTCGCCAACCCATGCAGCCACTTATACACAAAGTGAGAGACTGATACAGATATTTTCATATTTAAACATTACTCACTAACCCATGTATTCACTAAGAAACACTTAGTCAGTTATACAATCAATTTTACAAAAAAAATCATCCATTTCGACACTTATATACCCATTTATTCATCCATCGACCTTGAGATATACATATATAAAACATATTTAATTTTCAGAAAAACACACATTCACTGGATGATGTCATCAGTGATGTCATTTGAGATGTCATCAGTGATGTCATGAGTGATGTCACTGACCATGTCATGAGTGATGTAATATGTGACGTCATCAGCAGTGCAATTCGGGCGTGCGAGTTATAGTTAGCTGAACTAACTATAACGGGAGAATTTCTATGGTTTTGTACGAGTGAAATGTCCAACTAACTATAACGCCCCTGAAACCTATGGTTTTTTCAGTGAATTTCTAAGGTTTTTTAAATGCTAATTTCTAACTATAACATGCCTGAAACCTATGGTTTTTTCAGTGAATTTCTAAGGTTTTTTAAATGCTTATTTCTAAATATAACGTGCCTGAAACCTATGGTTTTTTCAGTGAATATATATATATTTATTATACTATGTATACATGTGAAAATGTCTCGGTCCCCTGTTTGCCTCGGTGGCACGGAAAAAATGGGTGGAACTGACGTCAGCACGCCGACGAGGTCCTCTTATGGCTCCGATGACGTCATACGGTGTCGCGAGCGGAGCCGTGCTCGTTGACGTGGGAGAGCTAGGAAAGAATTTCCGTGGAATGCTGGTGCAGGGGATATTCACCTAAGTGTTCAGGCTAGTCCTTTGGGAGCAACTGTTTATGTTGCCACTCCAGAAACCGAAACCAGTGATCCGAGGGCAGAGGCCCTGCAGATGGCACACGAGGTGGGGTGCCCAGTTTTGTGCACCGGCGGGGCAGCGAAGTGACAAGCACCACAACCCACAAAAAGGTAACGAGGGCACTGAATAACACAGGATCTTCTCTTTGTATCTGGCAGAAACAACGAGGTTAAAATGCCCTAGTACCAAAATGTAGAATTAGTGCTACACCGGTCTTCAAGAGGACCTGCGATGCCGCTTCTGCCTCCCGTACCCTGGAGGCGGCACATGGGTCACGCGGTACGGTCATACTGCGGTGGGACGCACACTCGTTGACCTCTCATGGCACTGCTCCACACTTCAGGGAGGACGCTTTCCATTAGCTATGTTTTCTGATGACATGTCGCGCCGGCCCCGTCCAACAACAGAACTCCTTTAGATCCACACAGACTCTTCCACTCTCTCACCGGAAGTGAAACCAGGCCATGCGGACACTTTCACAATACAACAGCCGGGAATGCACTTTTCGGTAAAAAAACCACATTCCTTCCTCCTAATTAATCAAATAAAAGTCTCACTGAAGAACAGGGGCCAGCTTCGATCGGTAAACAGCCGTTATAACTACTTTTTACTTTGCGATACCATTACAACGCATGCATTACCACGCATGCGTTGTACATCACGAAGTCATTACTACGCATTTTTTAGAACGCATGGTCATTTACCACGCATGCCTTTACAACGAATTTTGTTGTAAAGGTATGTATGGTAAATGACCATGCGTTCTAAAAACATGTAGACGATCCATGTCGTTGTAAGTAAACAGAGGCTGTTCCGTTTCCTCACAATGACGTGCACCGCCCCTCAGAGACGACGTGAAGCAGGAACCACGAGGAGAGAGGAACCACGAGGAGTGAGAGGTAAGGGGGATTGGGCATGGGGTGGGGTTTCTTTTCTAGGGTTTGGGGTAGTGCAGTGGTGTTTGGGTGATGTAGGGGGTCGTGCTGGGGGTAGTGTTTTAGGGTTTAGGGTAGTGCAGTGGTGTTTGGGTAGTGTAGGGGGTCGTGCTGGGGGTAGTGTTTTAGGGTTTAGGGTATGGCAGTGGTGTTTGGGTAGTGTAGGGGGTCGTGCTGGGGGTCGATTTAGGGTTTAGGGTAGTGCAGTGGTGTTTGTGTTGTGAGGGGGTCGTGCTGGGGGTAGTGTTTTAGGGTTTAGAGTAATGCAGTGGTGTTTGTATAGTGTAGGGGGGTTTAGGGTAGTGCAGTGGTGTTTGTGTAGTGAAGGGGGTCATGCTGGGGGTAGTGTTTTAGGGTTTAGGGTAGTGCAGTGGTGTTTGTGTAGTGTAGGGGGTCATGCTGTGGGTAGTGTTTTAGGGTTTTGGGTAGTGCAGTTGTGTTTATGTAGTGTAGGGGGTTTTGTTTTAGGGTATATTGTAGTGCAGTGGTGTTTGGGTAGTGTAGGGGGTCATGCTGGGGTTAGTGTTTTAGGGTTTAGGGTAGTGCAGTGTTGTTTGGGTAGTGTAGGGGGTCGTGCTGGGGGTAGTGTTTTAGGGTTTAGGGTAGTGCAGTGGTGTTTGTGTAGTTTGGGAGGTCATGCTGGGGGTAGATTTAGGGTTTAGTGTAGTGCAGTGGTGTTTGGGTAGTGTAGGGAGTCATGCTGTGGGTAGTGTTTTAGGGTTAAGGGTAGTCCAGTGGTGTTTGTGTAGTGTAGGGAGTTGTGCTGGGGGTAGTGTTTTAGGGTTTAGGGTAGTGCAGTGGTGTTTGGGTAGTGTAGGGGTCGTGCTGGGGGTAGTGTTTTAGGGTTTAGGGTAGTGCAGTGGTGTTTGTGTAGTGTAGGGGGTCATGCTGGGGGTAGTGTTTTAGGGTTTAGGGTAGTGCAATGGTGTTTGGGTAGTGTAGGGGGTAGTGCTGGGGTAGTGTTTTGGGTTTACGGTAGTGCAGTGGTGTTTGTGTAGTGTAGGGGGTCGTGCTGGGGGTAGTGTTTTAGGGTTTAGGGTAGTGCAGTGGTGTTTGTGTAGTGTAGGGGGTAGTGTTTTAGGGTTTAGGGTAGTGCAGTGGTGTTTGTGTACTGTAGGGGGTCGTGCTGGGTTCTAGTGTTTTAGGGTTTAGGGTAGTGCAATGGTGTTTGGGTAGTGTAGGGGGTAGTGCTGGGGTAGTGTTTTGGGTTTACGGTAGTGCAGTGGTGTTTGTGTAGTGTAGGGGGTCGTGCTGGGGGTAGTGTTTTAGGGTTTAGGGTAGTGCAGTGGTGTTTGTGTAGTGTAGGGGGTAGTGTTTTAGGGTTTAGGGTAGTGCAGTGGTGTTTGTGTAGTGTAGGGGGTCGTGTTTTAGGGTTTAGGGTCATGCAGTGGTGTTTGGGTAGTGTAGGGGGTCGTGCTGGGGGTAGTGTTTTTGAGTTTAGGGTAGTGCAGTTGTGTTTGGGTAGTGAAGGGGTCGTGCTGGGGGTAGTGTTTTAGGGTTTAGGGTAGTGCAGTTGTGTTTAGGTAGTGAAGGGGGTCGTGCTGGGGTAGTGTTTTAGGGTTTAGGGTAGTGCAGTGGTGTTTGTGTAGTGTAGGGGGTCATGCTGGGGGTAGATTTAGGGTTTAGGGTAGTGCAGTGGTGTTTTTGTAGTGTAGGGGGTCATGCTGGGGGTAGTGTTTTAGGGTTAAAGGCAGTGCAGTGGTGTTTGGGTAGTAAAGGGGTCGTGCTGGGGGTAGTGTTTTAGGGTTTAGGGTACTGCAGTGGTGTTTGTGTAGTGTAGGGGGTTGTGCTGTGGGTAGTTTTAGGGTTTAGGGTAGTGCAGTGGTGTTTGTGTAGTGTGGGAGGTCATGCTGGGGGTAGATTTAGGGTTTAGTGTAGTGCAGTGGTGTTTGGGTAGTGTAGGGAGTCATGCTGTGGGTAGTGTTTTAGGGTTAAGGGTAGTCCAGTGGTGTTTGTGTAGTGTAGGGAGTCGTGCTGGGGTAGTGTTTTAGGGTTTAGTGTAGTGCAGTGGTGTTTGGGTAGTGTAGGGGGTCGTGCTGGGGGTAGTGTTTTAGGGTTTAGGGTAGTGCAGTGGTGTTTGTGTAGTGTAGGGGGTCATGCTGGGGGTAGTGTTTTAGGGTTTAGGGTAGTGCAATGGTGTTTGGGTAGTGTAAGGGGTAGTGCTGGGGTAGTGTTTTGGGTTTACAGTAGTGCAGTGGTGTTTGTGTAGTGTAGGGGGTCGTGCTTGGGGTAGTGTTTTAGGGTTTAGGGTAGTGCAGTGGTGTTTGTGTAGTGTAGGGGGTAGTGTTTTAGGGTTTAGGGTAGTGCAGCGGTGTTTGTGTACTGTAGGGGGTCATGCTGGGTTCTAGTGTTTTAGGGTTTAGGGTAGTGCAGTGGTGTATGTGTAGTGTAGGGGGTCGTGTTTTAGGGTTTAGGGTCGTGCAGTGGTGTTTGGGTAGTGTAGGGGGTCGTGCTGGGGGTAGTGTTTTTGAGTTTTGGGTAGTGCAGTTGTGTTTGGGTAGTGAAGGGGTTGTGCTGGGCGTAGTGTTTTAGGGTTTAGGGTAGTGCAGTTGTGTTTAGGTAGTGAAGGGGGTCGTGCTGGGGTAGTGTTTTAGGGTTTAGGGTAGTGCAGTGGTGTTTGTGTAGTGTAGGGGGTCATGCTGGGGGTAGATTTAGGGTTTAGGGTAGTGCAGTGGTGTTTGTGTAGTGTAGGGGGTCATGCTGGGGGTAGTGTTTTAGGGTTTAAGGCAGTGCAGTGGTGTTTGGGTAGTAAAGGGGTTGTGCTGGGGGTAGTGTTTTAGGGTTTAGGGTACTGCAGTGGTGTTTGTGTAGTGTAGGGGGTTGTGCTGTGGGTAGATTTAGGGTTTAGGGTAGTGCAGTGGTATTTGGGTAGTGTAGGTAGTCGTGCTGGTGGTAGTGTTTTAGGGTTTAGGGTAGTGCTGTTATGTTTGGGTAGTGTAGGGTATCGTGCTGGGGGTAGTGTTTTAAGGTTTAGGGTAGTGCAGTGGTGTTTGGGTAGTGGAGGGGGTAGTGTTTTAGGGTTTAGGGTAGTGCGCCCAACCAGCCACAATATCCGTGGACAAAGGGGATCCTGACTCTTTGGAACGCTCCGTCAATTGAATAATTTGGGTCAAGGGCCCTACCACGTCCAAGACCTATCAATACCTTTCTTGGGATCCCTCAAATACTTGGAGAAAAAGGTACATAGTTTCTCATCAATTTCAGGCGTGTGTGCCACCTTCCCCTTCAGTGAGGGTCTGGGGCATTCTCCCCTCATCCTATTCCTGACCTCCCTTTCAAGGGGTTGATGGATTTTCCCCACCACATACTCTGCCACTTTGGCGTCAGGTGTCCACTCCGCTGACCGAGGATGGTAAATTTGGGTAGGCTCGAACATGTCCGAGTGGACCCCGTCCCCAACCGGGGACTGAGAGGAGTGGGACTCTGGACGCCAGGGATGCCCGAGTCCTTATCCTCATCAGAGGAGAAATCGTCCTCCGATACACCCTCTCCCTCTAAGGGAAACCCGCCGTCGGGGTCTACAATAGTGGTGACAGTGTTGCAATTTTCTCCGGGCCCCTCCTCCTCCCGGCAGGGTGCATGTTTTAGCGTTCGCGCACTCTTGAGGAAGGTCTCCGTAAGTTTATCAAATCCTTCCAAGTGCCCCGCGTTATGCTTAACGTTAACGGGCCTTTTATTCCCCATCTGGGAGCTACTGGGACCCGGTACCACCAGATCTGGGTCACTGAACCCCCCAGGGATGCTTTTCGCCAGCTTATCAACCTGATCCCTAAGAGGAGCCAGCGCCCTAGAAATAGCCAGAGAGAGCACTGGTCCACTGCTGGAGGGAGAAGTTGGGGGGCCATTCCTCCTCCACTTCCTGGTAGGAGGAGTAAAAATGGTCTTCTGGAGAAGACATGATAGCAGAGGGTGTGAGCACAGAACAAATGCCCTTAAAATCCTTAAGGCAGCCCCCTCGCCGGTGCTCCAACAGCTGGGCTTTCCCCGAAGCTGTTATAAGAATAGACTGAGGCGCAATACCAATTACCACCACCATGTGGTGCTGGTCACTAATGTGGCCGTGTGGGGAAATCACCGCATAGCGGTGTCAAAATTAGTCGAGGGTTGGTCGGGAATCAAGCGGACACTAAAGGAGTGACCGGATTACCAAACGCGCGTTAAGACCAGCGGGAGCGCTCGACGGAGCTGCCTCGCTCAGACCAGACGCGCCTGACAGGATCTCACCACGCGCAGAGCACACAGCGGGAGAAACTGCGAGGGGAGAAAGTGCTCGGGCAAGAGTCTGCTGCGCAGGGAATATGAAACAATACCAAGGCAATAATGCTAATAACGTGCACAAGAAACCGCTATACAAACAGCAACAACGTCAGATTAAGCCAAGAATGTAAGGAATGCACTTAACTGATGAGCAGTGAAGAAAGAGGAAGCGGAAGGGACGTCATGATATTATATACGATGGACTGTGATATGATTGGACTATAGTTGCCTTGGAGACTACCCCTAATGGTTCATGGGTTGTGTAGTCTTTTGTTTAATGATTGTTGTGTTACGTTTTCTTTGAACTGCTATGCAAATAAAGTGAGGAAAGATATGCATAATCCTCGCCTCCGTCCTGCCATAGAATTCATTAAACTTTATTTGATCTGATTTAGAAACATAGATCATAAAAGTGTACATAAAAACAGTAAATCCTCTTTCCTAATACAATACAGTGAGAATTAATTAAAACCAGTAGGTAAAAACGGGTGTTACAAAGCCCGGTTCAGATCAACTTCAGGTTAACAGAATCGTAAAGGTCAATGTTTTGCAAGATCAATCTCATGTACTTCGTGCAAAATACGCAATAAGGGGTCCAAGTAAGATGTAACGCTCCAATACCTGACCAGTTTGCACTATATAAAACTGCAGAAAAACTAAAAATAAAAAGTGAATTGCACACTTCTGTCATTGGGCTATATGTGGGCTACATCTGGGTGATATTTGTGCTACATTTGGGCTCTTTTTTCTCTGGAGGCCATCTTGAGAGACTTATTTGTTATGAAGTTTCCTAATTTCGTCATTTACTGCAGTTTCCTCAGTAGGAAATGCTTTCAGTTTTTTACTTTGATTCCATCAAGAAGGCATTCAGATGTGTCACACATTTGCCATAAATTCAGAATGTTAGCACTGTAGTTGTTCATTAGATCACTGTAGTAAAGCTACTGCTCACCAGGGAGTTAACTGGAAGTCAACTGCTGGTATTGAAAGTGATTGTTTCAGTCTGCATGTCAGAATTTTCTAATGAAATAGAAGAGGATTTGAGATCTCACTTAAAACATGCCCTAAATTTTCTTTCTGCAGCACTAACCATAATTTCTATGGCAAAATGAACCCCCTCATTTTGTTCCTTTTTAAATTAAATGTTTTAAGTGTTACCAGTTTATTCCAATCAAGATGGCTTCAGGTGTGCCATACTTTTGTCATAAGTAAGACTGTTAGCGCTCTAGTTGTTCTTTAGAACACTCTGGGAAGCTGCAGTAGAACACAAAGGCATCAACTGACAGGCTGCTTCTGTTGAAATATAACAGGAAGATATTTGAGATCTCACTTAAAACATGTCCTAATTTTTCTTTCTACAGCACTAACCATAATTTCTATGACAAAATGAACCCCCTCATTTTGTTCCTTTTTAAATTAAATGTTTTAAGAGTTACCAGTTTATTCCAATCAAGATGGCTTCAGGTGTGCCATCATTTTGTCATAAGTAAGACTGTTAGCGCTCTAGTTGTTCTTTAGAACACTCTGGGAAACTGCAGTAGAACACAAAGGCATCAACTGACAAGCTGCTCCTGTTGAAATATAACAGGAAGATATTTGAGATCACACTTGAAACATATCCTAATTTTTCTTTCTACAGCACTAATCATAATTTCTATGACAAAATGAACCCCATCATTTTGTTCCTTTTTAAATTAAATGTTTTAAGTGTTACCAGTTTATTCCAATCAAGATGGCTTCAGGTGTGCCATACTTTTGTCATAAGTAAGGCTGTTAGCACTCTAGTTGTTCTTTAGAACACTGTGGGAAGCTGCAGTAGAACACAAAGGAATCAACTGACAGTCTCTGCCCTTGTTGGATGTACATGTTTTACTGAGAATGTCAGACTTCATTCTCACATGACTGAGAAAGATAATGTGAATTTACAGAAAATATGCTCTCATTTTAGCTTCTGGAGCACCTTCCAAAACTGTATGGGACAAGCATGTGAAAATAGTTTTCTCTCAAACATGATTCATGATATCCCAGCAGAAGGTTTTTCACAGGGTAAAATCACCTTAGAACACACCACAATTCCTGAAATTAGTATGGTACCATCAACAAATGAATTCTAATGTAACTAAAGTCTGTTATCACCCTTTATAGTTCTCCTTTTGGTAACCCTCAAAATCTTCGATTCACTACAATGCATTTCAATGGGGTACTATCATTTATGTTGGTCCCAAGATGGCTGCCAGCAATTCCAGGATGAAGTGCTGACAGCCAATCAGATCTCACGATGACATGTGTGGTTAGGCTCCGCCCAGATATATATGTGTATTTACTTTTGATTTTCTCAGGAACTACTGAACGGATTTACACCATTTAACAAAAGGGTTCTTTCTGAACCAAGAACTACCGCTTTGCCAAATTTGGTGTAATTCCGTTCAGCAGTTCGGGCTGTAGCCTTGCATAAAGTTTCCTATGGGAAATTGATTTTTTGACTCTTTTTTTTAAATTTCTCCGCAACTACTGAACGGATTTACACCATTTAAAAAAAGGTCGCTTTCTGAACCAAGCGCTACCTTTTTGCCAAATTTGGTGTAATTCCGTTCAGCAGTTCGGGCTGTAGCCGTGTCTAAAATTTCCTAAGGGAATTAACATGGAGAAAACACGTTTTGGGACCCCCATTTTTTCTCGGCCCCCACTTGCCGAATCACCCCGAATCTTTCAGGATAGGAGCAGACCGGAGTGCCCCACGAGTTTTGAAAATTTTGCGAAGATTCATCAACCGGCGCCAAAGTTATTGGAAATAGAATGTTGCGAATTTCCTATGGAAAATAGGTCCTAACTATAACTATCTACTGGCGACCGCCAGTAGATATATATATATATATATATATATATATATATATATATATATATTCACTGAAAAAACCATAGGTTTTAGGGACAGTTATAGTTAGTTGGACATTGCACTCGTACAAAACCCGTGAAATTCCCCCGTTATAGTTAGTTCAGCTAACTATAACTCACGCCCCCGCAATGCACTGCTGATGACGTTACATGTTACATCACTCATGACATGGTCAGTGACATCACTGATGATATCACTGATGACATCTCAAATGACATCACTGATTTTTTTTTTTAAAACAATATTTTATTAATTTTCTGAGAAAGCAAACAAAAAGCTTCAGAGACAGCATACATTAATGATTCGGGGAGCAATATATTACAAGTGCTATTAGTGACATAGCTGCAGCCTCCCTTAGGGTGCCGCTCAACGACTCCCCTGGGTTCTCATGCCCCACTACTGAGCCCTCCCGCAGCCCCCGCTGTATACAATTATACCATCCCTAGCAACCACATGCATATTATCATTCGGAGTGCAGGGTCATCATAGGCATAAGGAAAAAACAAAAAAGAATAAAGCACCCAGCCCCAACAACCCCCCCTCCCCAACTACCCCTCAAAGCCCCTTTGGTCCCCCCCACCCCCCCCCCCACCCTCCCAAGCATGCCGCTAGCCACTAACTAAAAGGGTTCCAGGTATTCCCAGGTCTTCCCCATGGACCGCCCGGTACCCCATCACTCAAATCCGCATCGTTGATAGGGCAGAAACACTGGAGGCGATCCCCCGCAGACCCGCCAGCGGCTGCAACATCCCTCCCTGTCAGTTAGGGCTCACAATATCAGGTGTCTGGAGCGCCCCCCGTCTCAGTCAACACACTCTCCTCCGCACCAGGCGGATGCTTAGTCAATTCCACAAGCGCCACCCATGCCCTGGCCAGCTCCATTGAGTTCTCGTTCCCCGTCCGTCTAGCCATGCCCATCCTGCAATTACCTTCACTCTCCGCCCACTTTACAAGCTCCCGTCTCCACCGCTCAAGAGAAGGTCCCTGCCTCGCCTTCCACCGGCTAGTAAGCTCCCTTTCGCGAGCACTAATCCCAGGTCAATGAACTTACTGGTGACCTTGGTTTTCGCAGTGTGGTGATATACATGTAGTAGACAAACCCCTGGCATCAGTGCCAGCTCACTCTCCGTCACAGTCGCTAAGACAGCCATTGTTTCCCGCCAGTAGTCCTCCAACTGCGGGCAGCTCCAGAACATATGCAGGAACCCCGCCCCCACTAGAGCACAACGAGGGCAGGCAGACTACCCCCCAAAATAGTCGTTCAGTTTGTTTGGCGTTAAGTAAGCCCTATGTAAGACATAAAATTGAATGAGCTGGAGGCGCGCATTTCGGGAACTCCTCCATGGCCTCTCAACTACCGCCCCCCATGCTCCGTCTGAGAAGGGCTCCCCCAGGTCCGTCTCCCACTTAAGCCGCAGCGCCGTCAGGGGCTGATGCAGGTCCTGAGTAATCCGGCGATAAAGACAGGTCACCGCTTTAAAAGTACCTGCAGCCATCACCACGTATTGACACGCAAGGGACGTAGTCGGTTCCAACTGACCCCCCCGCCAATGTTTCCTCACTGCCGCAGCCAGGGCCGCATGGAAAAGGAAATCCCCACGCGGGAGATCATGACGCTCCAGGAGGTCGTTAAACGGTAAGAGGTTGCCCTCCTCGTATAGATCCCCCAAAGTGAGTATGCCCAGCTCCACCCAGGACTGCAGTTTGCTCCAGTCACCCCCATGAGGCAATACCTCACACATTGTCAGCGGGATTTCAGGCGCATACAGGTTCCTGACCCGGACCTTCCTGGCCATACGCATCCAGCACCGCTGCACCATGTCCAAGTCCGACAGCAGCGCCTCGCCTCCCGGGTGCACCCACAGCAGAACACAGGACAGCAGGCGCCAGCTAGGATCCAATCCCCCCACCGCCTCCGGATGTCGAATGTGACCCGCCACCCACTGCGTAAACCATTGGAATTGCGCAGCGTGATAATAGCCCTCCAGATCTGGCAGCGCAAGGCCCCCCTCCACCCTGGACCGTTTCATAGTGAGCAGCGCGACTCTCCGTCTCCCTGTGCCCCACAGGAACACCGTGATTAAAGAATTGAGCTGTGTAAAGAACCTAGTTGGTATCCAAACGGGGAGCGTCCCAAAATAATAAAGGAACCGTGGTAAAGTGACCATCTTCACCAAGGCGACCCTACCCACGACAGAGAGCGGGAGGGACCCCCAGAACTCAAAATTAGTTTTGGCACTACGCAACGCTTGCCCCACATTACCCTCCATCAGATCAGCACTGTCATGATAAATCCGGGTTCCCAGGTAGGAGAGGCAACGAGGTTCCCACGGTATCGCCCCCACAGTCTGCCTATCGCGCCCGCATGCTTTGGTAGGAAACAAGCACGACTTGGCCCAATTCACACGAAGTCCCGACACTCTCCCCAAAGTCTCCAATAGCTGTTTCGCACCCTGAATCGCATCCCGAATGTCAGGCAGGAACATGAGCAAGTCGTCCGCATATAGCGCAATATGGTGCTCCTGTTCCGCCACCAAAAGCCCCGCATAATAACTGCCCGACCTGGCATGTGCAGCCATTGGTTCCATTGCCAGAGCAAACAACAACGGGGACAGCGGACATCCCTGCCTCGTGCCACCTCACAGGCAGCAGAAATTAAGCCCCCCGTCCTGACCCTGGCGGTAGATTCACTGTACAGCAGCGCTGTCCATCGGACGAACCGCTCCCCGAGCCCAAACTCCCGCAGTGCACCAGTAAGATAGGGCCATTCGAGGCTATCAAAGGCCTTCTCCATATCGACCGCAAAAATGCAGGCCTCCTCCTTATGATACGTGTCAGCCCCCAGGATGCGCACAAGCCGACGAATATTCATGGCGGTGTTCCGGGTCGGAATAAAGCCCGCCTGATCTCCATGCACCAGCGTCGTCATGTGGGGCATTAGCCTGCTTGCCAACACCCGACTCAATACCTTATAGTCCATATTGAGCATCGCGAGAGGCCTATACGAGGATCGGTCCCACGCAGGCCTGCCCGGTTTGAGAAGAGGAACTATGATGGCCTCACGGGTGGACACAGGGAGAACACCCTCATGATACACTCTGTTATACAGCTCCACCAGGCAGGGCACCAGAGTGTCTGCGTAGGTCGCATAAAATTCCACCGGCAGCCCATCAGTTCCCGGGGTTTTGTTCCTGGCCATGTGCTTTATGGCGCTGCGTATTTCACCCGCCTCAATGTCCCTACCAAGAGCAATCGCCTCGTCAGAGCTAAGCTTAGGGAGAGCCGCATCCGACAGGAACCTCTCGTCACCAGGGAGGCCAGGGTCCAGCTTGGTGCAGTATAACTCGGAGTAGAATTGCAAAAATTGGTCGTTTATTCCTCTCTGAGTATAAACCACCTCACCCTCCTGCCCCCGCAGTTCCGTTATCGCTGTCCCTCTACGCACCGGATTGGCTAACCAGGCCAGCAGGGCCCCAGATTTATCCCGCTCCGCGTGCATCTTGTCTGTGTACGCCTTAAAATCAAAGCAATGCAAGCGCTCGAGCTGAAGCGCGAACTCCTCCCTGGCCGCGAGCAGCGTATCATGTGTATCTGGGCACTCTGGGCGCTCTCGCTCCGACACACGCAAGTGTTGCGCCGCAGCTGCCACATCTTGCAGCAGTACCTTGCGGACCCCCACCATCTCTCCTATACAGCGCCCTCGGATCACCGCCTTAAAGGCGTCCCATTCCACAAGCAGAGTGGATGCCGTATTTGCATTGGTCCTAAAGTAATCCTCAATGGCCGACCCTATAATGTCCTTAAACACTGGGTCGTCCAGTGTGTCTGGCCGCAGCCGCCATGTGGGAATGGCCGGGCAATCCCGTGACCAGTGCAACTGCACCAGCAAGGGGTTATGGTCCGAGGACGTTCTGGCCAAATACTCGCTATGCATCATTCCCCCATGGACATCCGGAGAGCAAAGGACTGAGTCCAGGCGAACATGCAGGTCATGTAATGAGGAGAAGAAAGAGTAATCCCTGTCAGTCGGGTGATGGGCCCTCCACGTGTCCGTTAACCCCCAACGCTGTTGCCAGATCCTTCGCACCGCCGCCAGTCTGTGTACCGGAGCATCCACTAAGGGGGGATGTGATCGATCTAAATGGACATCAGTAATACAATTAAAGTCGCCCCCAAGAGCACAGATCCCACCAGCAGAGGGGCCAATTTCGCTGAGAGATGCGCAAAAAATGATACCTGGTCAGTGTTAGGTGCATAAATGCTCCCCAGCACTATGTCTCTACCATCTAAGCGCCCTGACACTACTACAAATCTGCCCTCAGGGTCCACCAGTTGGCCAGTACTTTGAAACGGGACTCCAGCCCTGACCCAGATCAGAGCACCTCGTGCGTAAGCCGAGTATCTCGTACAGAACACCTGCCCTCGCCACCTGCGCTGTAAAGCTAAACCCTCCTGCTTGGTCAAATGTGTCTCTTGCAACAACGCAATCTGTACCCCTCTCCTCCTAAGATAGGCATGGACCTTATGGCGACATGTCATATTATGCATCCCCCTAATGTTCCAGGACAAACCGCGGATACCTACGGCGGTTCCCATAAGGTGGCAGTTCGTAGTCCATTGTCCCTACCTCCTACAGCGGCATGCTTGGTCCCGAATTCTCCCTCCCCTCCCAATACCCCTCTAAACCCCCAACTCCCCTTCCCCAGGACAGGTTCCCTGAAACTAGTTCCCATCCAAACTAATACAACCGTTAACTGTGCACACAGCAACAGTGAGACGTGCGCCGATCCCTCAGGACCCAAAGCCCCGCCAGGTCCCCCCCCTGCACATCACCAATAGGGGGCCCCGGTCAATAATAAACAATAGACATCGCCCCTCTCTCACCGCAGGCCCAAAAACACACAATAAGCAAACCCAAACCAGGTTATTAGCTCAGTTCATGCAAGCAGCCGTCGTCCTTTCAGCCAAACAGGTCCGCCGTCTGCGGAGTGACCACAGGTAGTTCGATGTCAGAACTCGCTGTCGGACTACAGGAGACAGAAGTCTCGGAACCACCCAGGTGTCGGCCAGGGGTAGCAGCACTCGGGCTCACCTCACCCTGACTGATCACTGCAACCGCCTGTACCGCTCTGTCCCGTTCAAGGCGGAGAGTCGGCATCAAAGGTGGCCTCACTGGACTCGAGTGTGCAGGGGATCCACGCTCCACAGGGCTCGCAGCAGAGCTTCGCCTGGATCGCGTCCGTCGTGTTTCAAGCCAGTGCCAGGCCTCCTGCGGCGCAGTGAAAAAGTGTGTGCCAGTGGTGTCCACCACCCGCAGCTGGGCCAGGAAGAGCATGGCATATTGTAGACTAAGCTGGCGGAGTTTCCGTTTAAGCGCAATGAAGGAGGCGCGCTGTTTCTGAACCTCCCTATTGAAATCCGGAAATATCATTACCCTGGAATTGTCAATCTGGAGCTGTTGCTTTTCTCTAGTACGCTGCAAGAGGTGATCCCTGTCCCGATAGTGCAGCAGTCTCACCACAAGCGGCCGCGGGGGAGTACCCGGTTTAGGAGGCCACTTCAGATCTGAGCCACTCCTCCAGAAATCGGACAGCGTCATCCCTTCTGCCCGTTCCGGGACGCCCACCAAGCGGAGGTTATTCCTGCGGGATCGTCCCTCACTATCCTCTGCCCGGAGTTCCAAGATCCGAACCTTGGCTTCCACCTGCGTCAAGGATCTCTGCAGGATTGAGACCGCGTCCGGCACTCCCTCCATTGTTTTCTCCGCCGCCGATACTCTGTCCTTCAGTTTCCTGTGGTCATCTTTTAGCAGGGAGAGATCCACACCAATGGCGTCGATTTTCGCCTCAAGGG
Source organism: Calotriton arnoldi (assembly GCA_963921515.1). Lineage (NCBI taxonomy): Eukaryota > Metazoa > Chordata > Amphibia > Caudata > Salamandridae > Calotriton > Calotriton arnoldi. The sequence continues at coordinate 93,142 of CAWUFW010021580.1, forward strand.
TTTCCCTGGACAAGGTAATAGCCTGCAGGATATCGGTCAGCGTAGGTCCCCCCGGTGCGACAGCCCCCGAGCGCCCCGGCACCTCATCCTCCTCTTCAGATTGTTGACTTGCCCCGTCTATCTGGAGGGCCGCAAATCCCTTCTTCCTGGACACCCGCTCCATCTCAGCAGGGCACTAGGGGCCACAGGGACCCTCAGCTGCCACAGGTTCCCACCGACAGCCAAACCGTCCACTCCCCGGATCAGCTCCGGCAGCGGTCAGATCTCCGTCCCAGCAGCGGGCAAGAGTGTCCAGCTGTGCTGCGGCACACCGCGAGGAACAGCCGTCCCTCGCCAAGATCCCACAGCTACCGCACCAGGGGGGAGAGTCCGGGGGCACCCCTCGTCACAGATGTCGTCTCGCCCGGGCACCACAGCCAGGGAAATCCCCCCAGCAGCCCAAAGTGCAGATAGTGGAGTCCTCTGGGGCACCGCACCCCGGCCCCCCGGCACCCAAGGGATCGAGGAACTCGGGTGTCTGGTGTCCCCCAGACAGCGCCCTCTCACAACCAGGCGCCCTCCTCAGTGGTCCCTCTCCCGAGGCCAAGTCCAGCCGGGGGCCGTCAGGCTCCGCGGCAGCACGCCCGGGCCAGGGGAAGCTCAGAGTTGCGGCCTCATGGGCCCAGTTGGCCTCGGATAGACAGCCCGGCTGGGCTCCAGCGTTTCACCGGCACTTTCCATTCCCCACCGCCGGCCGCACACACTCGCACCTGGGCTCACCTCCACTCTCGGTCTGTCACCCGGACGGGTCCTCCGATCAGTGCCCGCCAGTCACTCCTGCAGTCCGGGCCTCCCTCAGCGCCACCATCTTGGGACCGCAAATAGCTTCCCGCGTCATCGAGGTCTCGCCTCTGCAGGGCGCCTCCACTCCAGATCCGCCGTTGGGCTCCGCTGCAGGGAAAGCCAACAGCCACCCCTCAGCCGTCCATCACCCAGCGCAGGCCGCCCAGGCTCACGGCGATCCCCTCATCAGGTCGCGGCCGCCATCTTGAGCGATCACCGCCGGGAGCCGACCCGGCCAGCAAAACTGCTCCCCGCGTCGCGGCTCGGCTCGGCCACGCGGATCGCCGCCAAGACACCAAGAGGGGCAGCAAGGGTTCCGACACCCAACAGGTGCTCAGGGGCCCCCTTAGGTCGCCAGGATATATGGTAGTGGAGGGAGGCCACGGAGGAGCTCCGAGGTCCGCTACGTCCGCATCGGCGTCAAGCCACGCCCCCCCATCCTCAAATGACATCACTGATGACATCATCCAGTGACTGTGTGTTTCTGTAAAGTTTAAATATGTTTAATATATATAGGGAAAGGTGTATTGAAGAATGAGTGGGTGTATAAGTGTCTGAATGGATGATTTAGTAGGTGCGTGACTGACTCTATAAGTGAGTGATTAAACGTATCTTACTGAATATATGGGTTAGTGACTAAACTGTGTGAATCTCTGTATCCGTCTGTCTGTTGGTGTGTAAGTGACTGTATGGGTTTGTGAATAACTACATAAGTGTCTATATGAGTTATTGATTGGTTGTCTGAGTATCTGTATGGGTGCCTGAGTGTTTGTGTGGGTGGGATGTGTATGACTCTGTGCATAGATGTGTGAGTGGGTGATTCACTGGGTGCATGGTTTCAAGAGTGCATCTGTGATGGACTGTACGGGTGGGTGAGTGTGTGTATGGGTGTGTTAGTGAGTGAATGTATATCTCAGTGGTACATGTGTGAGTAACTACATATGTGAAAGGCAGTATATATGTGTGTTGGAGTATATAAATGGCTATAAGTGAGAGTGTGTGATTGTGAGAGTGGCTGTATGGATGAGTGTGTACTTGTATCAGTGATTGTATAAGAGCGTAAGAATGTGCTAGTATTTGTATGAGTAAGTGAGCTGCTGTGTGTATAACTGTATAGGTGAGTAAATGGCAGTGTGATTAATTATTTGCATGACTGACTAGGTGTGTGAGTACCTCTATGGATGAGTGGCGGTGTCTGAGTGTCTATATAGGTGTATGAGTGCATATGATATTCCCGTACTCAGTGACCGTAAGTATGAGTGATTGTACGGGTGAGTGAGTGGATGTGTGTGTAGACCTAAGAATCAGTGAGTGGGTATGTAGTTATTGGTGTTGGAGTGTCTATGGTTTTGAGAATAGCAGTCTGTAATTTAGACTGGGTGTATCAAAGGTTATATTAGGGTGTGAGAAGATGCATCAAGTTATCACATGGATGATGTCATTAGTGATGTCATCAGTGATGTCATTTGAGATGTCATCAGTGATGTCATCAGTGATGTCACTGACCATGTCATGAGTGATGTAATATGTGACGTCATCAGCAGTGCATTGCGGGGGCGCGAGTTATAGTTAGCTGAACTAACTATAACGGGGGAATTTCACGGGTTTTGTACGAGTGCAATGTCCAACTAACTATAACTGTCCCTAAAACCTATGGTTTTTTTCAGTGAATTTGTAAGGTTTTTTAAATGCTAATTTCTAACTATAACGTGCCTGAAAGATATGGTTTTTTCAGTGAATTTCAAAGGTTTTTTAAATGCTAATTTCTAACTATAACGTGCCTGAAACCTATGGTTTTTTCAGTGAATTTCAAAGGTTTTTCAAATGCTAGTTTGTAACTATGCCTACAGAAGTAGGACATGTGAAGAAAGAAGAAAAAACGCACAGAAAGAAGCAAAAGAAATGTCGAAAGAAACAGAAGTCCACAAAGACGAAGTAAAATCCAGGAAGAAGCAAGACATGTGCAGAAAGAACCAACAGAGGAGCAGAAAGAGGCCTTGTTGCAAAATTATCCTGTGCCCACAACTTTTTCAGACGGGTACTGGTGGTAACTGACTCTGACTAACCAGGCCTAGAGCCAGTGCTATGCTAAAACACACTTAGAATACAGTGAAAACACCTACATACACTAGGGAACACTATGCGTTGGGGTACCCCTGTGATTAGCATGACCTCCTCTGTAAGGCCCTAGTACATAATAGGGCAGGGGGATTAAAACTTCCTCTTAAAACGCGCCATGGCTGCCAACACTTTCTGGCCATGCCCCGGGGGATGGGGTCCCCGGGGCCGATTAAGGCCGCGGGAGGGGGGCCCACGCGGCCCCCTTCCAAATTTTTGTTTTTTAAAAATATTATGGGGCAGGCCCTAGGGGATGGGGTCCCCAGGGCCAATAAATTAGAAAAAGAAGGGGGCCACACAGCCCCCCCTTCTTAAAAAAAAAAAAAAAGACTGGCATCGCGCCGGAGGCCATGCCCCCTCCTTGGCAGCACTCTGGCGCGTTTGCAGAGGGGGAACGAATTCCCCTTGAATACTGGGGGTCCCTGGGGGCCAACTAGCCCACCAGGTACCTCCAGTGTGCGCCAGGGGGCTGCGTTGCAGAGAGGTGTTCTGAGGCCACGCCCCTTTTTACACCTCTCTGCAACGCAGCTCTGTGGTGCTTAATGGAGGTAGCTGGTGGGCTAGTTGCACCCCAGGGACCCTCAGGATTCAAGGGGAGTTAATCCCCCAACTTAAATCGCGCCACAGGGTGCGTTTGCACAGTTGTGAAGGGAGGGGGCGGGGCCTCAGGTGACATGTGTGCAAACACACCCTGTGGCGCGTTTTAAGTTGGGGAATTAATTCCCCTTGAATCCTGAGGGACCCTGGGGGCCAACTAGACCACCAGGTACATCCAGTGTGTGCCACAGGGTTGCGTTGCAGAGAGGTGGTCCAGGCCACGCCCCTTTTTACACCTCTGTGCAATGCTGCTCTGTGGCGCTTACTGGAGGTACCTGGTGGGCTATTTGGACACAAGGGACACTTAGAATTCAAGGGGACTTTATCCCTCAACTTAAAAAGGCCAGAGGGCGTGTTTGCACACATGTAACCTCAGGCCCCCCCTACACCATTGTGCAAAAATTCCTCTCAAATCAGCCGAACTACGAAGTCCGATTTACTCACCTGTTATCAGGAGAGACCTCAGTGCTGCATCTTTGAGCCCAGTACTGATCCTGAAAAGTAATTTTAACCGTACTTACCAGTAACTTGAATTTCCTTCCATAGGCTAACATTGACTGGTTTCACTTGGAAATTCTTCTGTGTGTGGAGTTTTGGAACTTTATAATATTCCTCTAAAATCAGCCGAACTACGAATTCCGATTTACTCACGTGTTATCAGGAGAGACCTCAGTGCTGCATCTTTGAGCCCAGTACTGATCCTGAAAAGTAATTTTAACCGTACTTACCAGTAACTTGAATTTCCTTCCATAGTGTATCATTGCCTGCTTTTTGCTGTAAAAGTTTCTAAGTGTCGATTTTTGAAACATAAAAATATTCCTCTAAAATTAGCAGAACTACGAATTCCGATTTACTCACCTGTTATCAGGAGAGACCTCAGTTCTGCATCTTTGAGCCCAGTACGGATCCTGAAAAGTAATTCTAACCGTACTTACCAGTAACTTGTATTTCCTTCCATAGGAATCCATTGTCTGGTTTTCAGCAGAAAAGTTTCAAAGTGTCGATTTTCACAAACTACAAATATTCCTTAAAAATCGCCTGTATGACTTAAACGCATTCTTTCAACTGTTTACAGAGATGCACCAGTGCTGGATCCAGGATCCACCACTGAGTAAGAAAAAGTAACGATAACACTACTTACCTGCTAAGTGAATTTCCTCCCATAGGATAACATTGGTGATTCTATGTGAAAAAGTTTCTAAGTGTCAACTTTTAAAATACAATAATATTCCTTAAAAATCACTACTGTAACCAAAACGCTTTTACTCAACTGTTTACAGGAGATGTCCCAGGACTGAATCTAGGATCCAGTCCTGTGGTTAGAAAAGTAATCCATAAAGTAACTAATTGCATTTAACTAGAAATTCACATTGAGCTAAATGTTGCATTGTGTTTGAAATTGTGTTGCCCATTGCAAAAACTGTAACTACTGTACTTAAAAGTCTATTGCCTATTTGCAAAGTATTTAAACTAAAGTAATTCATTCTGAGAAAGTATATTTTGTAATGTAATGTATAATGTAATTACTCAGGGCCCGATTCACAGAACTAACTTACGACAAAATCCTAAACTTACTACCATTTTGGTATTCACAGAATGAACTTACTCATTTTGGTATTCACAGAATAAACTTACTCATTTTGGTATTCACAGAAGACACTTACACATTTTGTGTAACTCACACATTTTGTGTAACTTACTCATTTTGTGTAACTTACTCATTTTGTGTAACTTACACATTTTGTGTAACTTACACATTTGTGTAACTTACACATTTTGGTATTCACAGAAGGCACTTACTCATTGATGAGTAAGTGCCTTCTGTGAATACCAAAATGAGTAAGTTAATTCTGTGAATACCAAAATTGTTGTAAGTTCATTCTGTGAATACCCAAATGTGTAAGTTCATTCTGTGAATACCAAAATTGTTGTAAATTCATTCTGTGAATACCCAAATGTGTAAGTTCATTCTGTGAATACCAAAATTGTTGTAAGTTCATTCTGTGAATACACAAATGTGTAAGTTCATTCTGTGAATACCCAAATGTGTAAGTTCATTCTGTGAATACCCAAATGTGTAAGTTCATTCTGTGAATACCAAAATTGTTGTAAGTTTAGGATTTTGACGTAAGTTAGTTCTGTGAATCAGGCCCAATGTAATTTAAAAAAAAATATCTAAAAATAAATAGTTTAAAAAAATGTAGTAAATCAGTATAAAAAAAATAAATATAACAATTAATACATTTAAAAATTGTCATTTACAAAACCTTTGAAATTCACTGAAAAAAACCATAGGTTTCAGACATGTTATAGTTAGGAATTAGCATTTAAAAAACCTTTGAAATTCACTGAAAAAACCATAGGTTTCAGGCACGTTATAGTTAGAAATTAGCATTTAAAAACCTTACAAATTCACTGAAAAAACCATAGGTTTTAGGGACAGTTATAGTTAGTTGGACATTGCACTCGTACAAAACCCGTGAAATTCCCCCGTTATAGTTAGTTCAGCTAGCTATAACTCGCGCCCCACAATGCCCTGCTGATGACGTCACATATTACATCACTCATGACATGGTCAGTGACATCACTGATGACATCACTGATGACATCTCAAATGACATCACTGATGACATCACTGATGACATCATCCACGTGATAATCTGATGCACCTCCTCACACCCTAATATAACCTTTGATACACCCACTCTAAATTACAGACTGCCATTCGCAAAACCATAGACACTCCAACACCAATAACTACATACCCACTCACTGATTCTTAGGTCTACACACACATCCACTCACTCACCCGTACAGTCACTCAAACTTACGGTCACTCAGTACAGGACTATCATATGCACTCATACTCCTATATAGACACTCAAACACCGCCACTCATTCATAGAGGTACTCACACACCTAGTCAGTCATGCAAATAATTAAACACACTGCCATTTACTCACCTAGACAGTTATACACACACCAGCTCACTTACTCATACAAATACTAGCACATTCTTACGCTCTTATACAATCACTGATACAAGCACACACTCATCCATACAGTCACTCTCACAATCACACACTCTCGCTTATAGCTATTTATATACTCCAACACACATATATACTGCCTTTCACATATGTAGTTATGCACACATGTACCACTGGGACATACATTCACTCACTAACACACTCTTACACACACTTACCCACCCATACAGTCTATCACAGATGCACTCTTGAAACCATCCACCCAGTGAATCACCCACTCACACATCTATGCACAGAGTCGCACACACCCCACCCATGCAAACACTCAGGCACCCATACAGATACTCAGACAACCAATCAATAACTCATATAGACACTCATGTAGCTATTCACAAACCCATGCAGCCACTTACACAGCAACAGACAGACAGATACAGACATTCACCCAGTTTAGTCACTAACCCATGCATTCAGTAAGATACGTTTAATCACTCACTTATAGAGTTAGTCACGCACCTACTAAATCATCCATACAGACACTTATACACCCACTCATTCTTCAATACGCCTTTCCCTATATATATTAAAAATATTTAAACTTTACAGAAACACACAGTCACTGGATGATGTCATCAGTGATGTCATTTGAGATGTCATCAGTGATGTCATCAGTGATGTCACTGACCATGTCATGAGTGATGTAATATGTGACGTTATCAGCAGTGCATTGCGGGGCATGAGTTATAGTTAGCTGAACTAACTATAACGGGGGAATTTCACGGGTTTTGTACGAGTGCAATGTCCAACTAACTATAACTGTCCCTAAAACCTATGTTTTTTTCAGTGAATTTGTAAGGTTTTTTAAATGCTAATTTCTAACTATAACGTGCCTGAAACCTATGGTTTTTTCAGTGAATATATATATATATATATATATATATATTATCTACTGGCGGTCGCCAGTAGATAGTTATAGTTAGGACCTATTTTCCAAAGGAAATCCGCGACATTCTATTTGAAATAACTCTCTTGCCGGTTGACGAATCTTCGCGAAATTTTCAAACTTTATGGCCCGCTCCGGTCCGCTCCTACCCTGAAAGTCTCGGGGTGATTCGTCAAGCGGGGGCCGAGAAAAAAGTGGGGTCCCAAAACGTGTTTTCCCCATTCATTTTCCCATAGGAAACTTTAGACACGGCTACAGCCCGAACTGCTGAACAGAATTACACCAAATTTGGCAAAGAGGTAGTTCTTTGCTCAGAAAGAACCCTTTGTGTTAAATGGTGTAAATCCGTTCAGTAGTTCCTGAGAAAATCAAAATGAAAATCACATATATATCTATGGCCGCGTTGGATTCGCGCACCCTCCCGATCACGAGCTGCATGCTAATTGGCTGTCAACACTCCAAACCAGGAAGTGTTGGCAGCCATTTTGTCCCTCGGTAGAACCGAGGGACAGAAACAAGTGCGCAAAACACACAAAGGGGGCAGGGTAGAAACACCCTGACCCCCTAGGTCTGCTCAGGGGGTCCCACAAGGACCCCCTGGGCAGAAAAAAGCATTTAAAAAAAAAAAAAAAAAAAATCGGCAGGATGCGCTCAGGGTGCGCGGATCCTGCCGAAAAAAAAAATAATCGAAGCGCGGTCTCCCGCGCTTCGATGCAAATTGGCCCCCGGGTGGCCCAAGTCCCGGGGGCATGCGGGGGGTGTGTTTATTGTTTATATGGGGGGCCTCTAAGGCCCCCCAAGCCCCGGGGACCGCCACCCCCCGGGGCTTAATAAAAAAAATGGTGCAGGAGGGCTCTTTGCCCTCCCGCTGCCCCGGGGACCGCCACCCCCCGGGGCTTCTTTTTTTTAATTTTAATAACGTGTGGGGGGGGGCTCCAGCCCCCCCACACGCCCCGGGGACCACCACCTCCCCGGGGCACATAGAAAATAAATGTGGGGGTCCGTTACGGACCCCCAGAGCCCCGGGGACCACCACCTCCCCGGGGCTGTGCACTGGATGGGAGGGGGGCCGCGCGGCCCCCCTCCCGGAGCCCTTGATGGCCCTGGGGACCGCCACACCCCAGGTGTTAGCAGCTCCCCATGTGGAAAAGCAATGCCGGCTCCCAAGGGACGCGGGGAGCCGGCGGGACTGTGGGGGGATTGGGGACCCCCCCACAGTCCCCAATGAGAGGCCAGGCCCCGGTGGATGGGGTCCCCGGGGCCATAAGTGGCCAGGGAGGGGGGCCACGCAGCCCCCCTCCCCAAATTAAAAAAAATTAAAAAAAAAAAAAGGGCAAGGCCGGCCCCGGGGGATGGGGTCCCCGGGGCCTTAAATGGCCTGAGGAGGGGGCCACGCAGCCCCCTCCAAATCTATAAAATAAAAACCAAGGGCATGCCCCGGGGATGGGGTCCCCGGGGCCAATACAGACCCAGGGAAGGGGGGCCACGCGGCCCCCTTCCCGTTTTTTTTTTTTTAATTTAAAAAATAAAATAAAATGCTCAGGCCCCGGGGGATGGGGTCCCTGGGGCCAAAAGTGGGCAAGGGAAGGGGGGCCACGCAGCCCCCCTCCCATTAAAAAAATAAAAAAATAAAAAAAACGACAGGCATCGTGCCGGAGGCCCCGCCCCCCTCCCTGCAGTACTCTGCAAACGCGCCCCCTGGCGCGTTTTAAGAAGGGGAAGTAATTCCCCTTCAATACTGGGGGTCCCTGGGGGCCAACTAGCCCACCAGGAACCTCCAGTATGCCCAGGGGGCTGCGTTGCAAAGAGGTGTACAGAGTCCACGCCCCTTTTTACACCTCTCTGCAACGCAGCTCTGTGGCGCTTTTTAGAAGTACATGGTGGGCTAGTTGGACTCCAGGGACCCTCAGAATTGAAGGGGACTTAATCCCCCAACTTAAAACGTGCCACAAAATGCGTTTGCACAGTGGTGAAGGGAGGGGCGAGGCTTCAGGTGACATGTGTGCAAACAGGCCCCGTGGCGCGTTTTAAGATGGGGAATTAAATCCCTTCAATCCTGAGGGTCCCTGGGGGCCAACTAGCCCACCATGTACTTCTAAAAAGCACCACAGAGCTGCGTTGCAGAGAGGTGTAAAAAGGGACGTGGCCTTTGAACACCTCTCTGCAACGCAGCTCCCTGGCGCATACTGGAGGTACAGGGTGGGCTAGTTGGACCCCAGGGACCCTCATGATTCAAGGGGCCTTAATCCCCCAACTTAAAATGCACCACGGGGCGCGTTTGCACAGATGTCACCTCAGGCCCGCCCTCTCCCTTCACCATTGTGCAAATATTCCTCTAAAATCAGCCGAACTACAAATTCCGATTTACTCACCTGTTATCAGGAGAGACCTCAGTGCTGCATCTTTCAGCCCAGTACTGATCCTGAAAAGTAATTTTAACCGTACTTACCAGTAACTTGAATTTCCCTCCATAGGATATCATTGACTGGTTTCACTTGGAAATTCTTCTAAGTGTGGAGTTTTGGAACTTTAGAATATTCCTCTAAAATCAGCCGAATTACGAATTCCGATTTACTCACCTGTTATCAGGAGAGACCTCAGTGCTGCATCTTTCAGCCCAGTACTGATCCTGAAAAGTAATTTTAACCGTACTTACCAGCAACTTGAATTTCCTTCCATAGGCTAACATTGACTGGTTTCACTTGGAAATTCTTCTAAGTGTGGAGTTTTGGAACTTTATAATATTCCTCTAAAATCAACCGAACTACGAAAACCGATTTACTCACCTGTTATCAGGAGAGAACCCAGTGCTGCATCTTTTAGCCCAGCACTGACCCTGAAAAGTAATTCTAACAGTACTTACCAGTAACTTGTATTTCCTTGCATAGGAATCCATTGTCTGGTTTTCAGCAGAAAAGTTTCAAAGTGTCGATTTTCACAAACTACAAATATTCCTTAAAAATCGCCTGTATGACTTAAACGCATTCTTTCAACTGTTTACAGGAGATGCACCAGTGCTGGATCCAGGATCCAACACTGAGTAAGAAAAAGTAACGATAACACTACTTACCTGCTAAGTGAATTTCCTCCCATAGGATAACATTGGTGATTCTATGTGAAAAAGTTTCTGTCAACTTTTAAAATACAATAATATTCCTTAAAAATCAGTACTGTAACCAAAACGCTTTTACTCAACTGTTTACAGGAGATGTCCCAGGACTGAATCTAGGATCCAGTCCTGTGGTTAGAAAAGTAATCCATAAAGTAACTAATTGCATTTAACTAGAAATTCACATTGAGCTCAATGTTGCATTGTGTTTGAAATTGTGTTGCCCATTGCAACAACTGTAACTACTGTACTTAAAACTCTATTGCCTATTTGCAAACTATTTAAACTAAAGTAATTCATTCTGAGAAAGTATATTTTGTAATGTAATGTATAATGTAATTACAATGTAATTTAATAAATAAAATATCTAAAAATAAATAGTTTTAAAAAATGTAGTAAATCAGTATCAAAAAAATAAATATAACAATTAATACATTTAAAAATTGTCATTTACAAAACCTTTGAAATTCACTGAAAAAACCATAGGTTTTAGGGGCATTATAGTTAGAAATTAGCATTTAAAAAACCTTTGAAATTCACTGAAAAAACCACAGGTTTCAGGCACGTTATAGTTAGAAATTAGCATTTAAAAAACCTTTGAAATTCACTGAAAAAACCATAGGTTTCAGACACGTTATAGTTAGAAATTAGCATTTAAAAACCTTTGAAATTCACTGAAAAAACCATAGGTTTTAGGGACAGTTATAGTTAGTTGGACATTTCACTCGCACAAAACCATAGAAATTCCCCCGTTATAGTTAGTTCAGCTAACTATAACTCGCGCCCACGCAATGCACTGCTGATGACGTCACATATTACATAACTCATGACATGGTCAGTGACATCACTGATGACATCACTGATGACATCTCAAATGACATCACTGATGACATCACTGATGACATTATCCATGTGATAATTTCATGCATCTTCTCACACCCTAATATAACTTTTGATACACCCACTGTAAATTACAGACTGCCATTCTCAAAACCATAGACACCAACACCAATAACTACATACCCACTCACTGTTTCTTAGGTCTACACACACATCCACTCACTCACCCGTACAGTCACTCATGCTTACGGTCACTCAGTACAGGACTATCATATGCACTCATACACCTACATAGACACTCACACACCGCCACTCATCCATAGAGGTACTCACACACCTAGTCAGTCATGCAAATAATTAATCACACTGCCATTTACTCACCTATACAGTTATACACACACCAGCTCACTTACTCATACAAATACTAGCACAATCTTACGCTCTTATACAATCACTGATACAAGCACACACTCATCCATACAGTCACTCTCACAATCACAATCACACACTCGCTTCTAGCTATTTATATACTCGAACACACATATATACTGCCTTTCACATATGTAGTTACTCACACATGTACCACTGAGATATACATTCACTCACTAACACACCCATACACACACTCACCCACCCATACAGTCCATCACAGATGCACTCTTGAAACCATGCACCCAGTGAATCACCCACTGATACATCTATGTGCAGCCACACACACCCCATCCACACAAACACTCAGGCACCCATACAGATACTCAGACAACCAATCAATAACTCATAGACACTCATGTAGCTATTTACAAACACATGCAGCCACTTACACACCAACAGACAGACGGATAAAGACATTCACACAGTTTAGTCACTAACCCATGCATTTAGTAAGATACGTTTAATCACTCACTTATAGAGTCAGTCACGCACCTACTAAATCATCCATCCAGACACTTATACACCCACTCATTATTCAATACACTATAGAAACACACAGTCACTGCATGATGTCATCAGTGATGTCATTTGAGATGTCATCAGTGATGTCATCAGTGATGTCACTGACCATGTCATGAGTGATGTAATATGTGACGTCATCAGCAGTGCATTGCGGGCGCGAGTTATAGTTAGCTGAACTAACTATAACGGGGAATTTCTTTGGTTTTGTACGAGTGAAATGTCCAACTAACTATAACTGTCCCTAAAACCTATGGTTTTTTCAGTGAATATATATATATATATATGAATGAGAAAACCACACTTCTTAGAATGTCCGCATGACAAACAGGTACGGACCACAACGTGTTCTTGTTCCAATGCAGTGCTTTATTGCGTGATAAAATTAAGTTGAATCAGCATCACCAAAATTCAAAGACTAGTGTCCAGCCTGACGCGTTTCGACCGCGTTTCCGCGGTCTTGTTCACATGACGCGCTGGACCAGTAAAAACATATTTATAGAGTGCACATCCCAAATTCACCTCCCCATGGGTAAACACAATGGAAGACAGACTTTATAATTCATTAAAATGCCCGCTAAAGTTATGTATAAATCACATAAATTAACCAATAAATGCCGACAGACATAAAATCATGGTTGTATAAAAAAATATTATATATCATGAATAAATATGCGATTGATAAAAAGATAGTAAAAACCATTATTGCACATTTGTATAAACAAGATAAAAACTTGAATGCAATGCTAAGTGCATATTACATCAAAACCAAAATGGTTGGTTGTATCGTACCTTGTATAATAGTGCAATTCTATCAGTCATAATGCATAGCTTGGGCTATCAAGACCTAACAAAGTCACAAACTTGACCATTATTCAACGCTCCACCAAAAAGTGCAAGTATTAAAGTGCAAGTGCAAATTGGTGCAAATTAACTAAACATGTGCAAACAATATTATTATATTGTAGGCCACAATATCGACAAACGTCTGAGTTTATGAATGTTAAAGTGCAAGTGCACAGTAAACAAATCGACTGAGTGCAAAGAGGCAATATTCTATCGAATTAATGCTTGATCAGCAACACCTGATAAAGAATGATAAATATCAGGGTAAAACCGCAGAATTAAAAAGTCAGAGTAAAAAACAGGGTAAAAGCCTGGATAAAGTCAGGGTACAAAATGTATATGTATGTAAAGATTAAAATATACTGTATATAGGAACAGAATGATGTAAGTCATGCAAAGTAGGGAGAAACTACACATACATATACCAACAGCTACAAAGGTCATGGATCCTTCACAAAAATTGTGAAGGTCTTCACCTGTGTTGAGACCGTTGGGCATACGAGTATCTAATAGAACAATAAAATGTGATTCCTGCTGGCACAACAGTTTCTCCCTATTGCCACCACGTAATGACTTGGGTACAGATCCAATTACATAATACTTCAGCTCATTCAGATCATTGTTACGCACATGTTTAAAGTGCCTAGCCACTGGGTAGTTAGGATCTGAATTAAACACTGCACGAAGGTGTTGAAGAATACGGTTGAACACCTGGAGTTTAGTACTCCCAACGTACTTGAGTTGGCAAGTGCATTCCAATATATACACTGCGAACTCCGTACGGCATGTAAAATGTCCCTGAATTTTAATAGGGGTATCATCAAATGCTGTGGTGTATTCTGTGATGTTCTTTCCCAACTTGCGCGCTCTGCAAGAGCTGCACCTAAAAAAGCCTGACCTAGGTGACAGCCAGGTGTCTGATGTAATTACCTCTGGGCTGCTTTTAATGAGCGCATCCCTCATTGAGGGGGCGCGTCTGAATGTGAGAGTAGGACGTTTTGACACGACTCGTGATAATGTTAAATCTGATAATACTATCGGCCAATGTTTATAGATTATTTTTCTGATTTCTCTCTCCTGACAGCTATAAGAGGTTATTAGTCTGACTGGATCTGGAATATTGGTCGACTCGACAGAAATTACTGGAGTCGCACTAGTGGTGGCCTTTTGAGCCTGTAAAAATTCCTCCCTGCTAAGTTCGTTAGCCCTGCTTAGAGCCTGTTTAAGCTGTTTCTGCTTGTACCCCCTGGCTAAGAATCTCTGAAAAGCTATTGCTTGACATTGATCAAGATCTACTTCTAAACTGCAAATTCTCCTGATACTCAGAAATTCTCCATAAGGGATACTCCGGATTAGGTGGGGTGGGTGAGCACTGTTGGCGTGAAGCACAGAATTGCCCGCAGTGCTCATCCTGTGAAGTCTAGTCTGAATACTTTTGTCTTCTATATACAGCTCCACATCTAAAAATTGAACACAACACCTGCTAATATGTGCAGTGAAATTCAGATTTAAGTTGTTATCATTGATGTTGTGAACAAATTGATGTGCAGAATCTTCAGACCCCTTCCATACGACACACACATCGTCAATGAACTTCCACCAGTGGAGGACATCTGTGTCATAAGCCACCCTGTGGTCAACCATGAGGTCATGCTCCTCCCACCAGCCAATGTGTAGACACGCATAGCTGGGGGAGAAACATGCCCCCATGACGACTCCTCGTAGCTGTTGGAACAACACCTTATTAGAAAGAAAAAAGTTGTTATTGAGACATGTTTGTATCATCGTTAAGATCATCAGTTTATGCTCATATAGGTGGATATTTCTTCTGCCCAAGTAGTGTTTGACTGCATTGATGCCATCTACATGATGTATGCTGGTATAAAGTGAACAAATATCCATCACAATGAATAAGCAGTCGTCATCCCACTCTACTGATTGCAGTTTGGACAAGAAATGGCCAGTGTCCTTTATAAATGATGGGAGGCTTTCTATGAATTCATGTAGATAGTAATCCACGTACTTGGACATAGACTCCAAGAGACTTCGTTGAGCTGAAATGATCGGTCTCCCAGGCACCGGTGTTACATTTTTATGCACTTTTGGGATAAAGTACAACACCGGAGTAATCGGATGATCATTCTTTAGGAAACTGAATTCATGTTTAGTAATGAGACCCTTGCGTTTCCATTGAGTCAAATTATCATAAACAGTGTCTCTTATTCGTGTCAGGTCATTAGGAGAGGCTTTCCTGTAGCAATTGATATCATTCAAATGGCTGTCAGCCTCTTGTAGGTACAGGTCTCTCGGCCATAAGACTATGTTGCCCCCCTTATCTGCCTGATTCACGATCAGGTTCTTGTTAGTCCTGAGTTTTTGCACAAGTTTGGAGTACTGTATGTTGTGATACTTCCTACGAATTTTCTTGCGCGTGATCTTTCTATTCAACTGTTTAAGATCCTCGGTGACACAGTCATTGAAAACATCAATTGGGTCCCTGGGCATTATGGGCACAAAACTTGATGTTGGACGAAAGGGGCTATCTGGAACAGGCCTACTACTGATGCCGATGTCTGACATGTCTAATTGTGATGATTCTGGTGTTGCTTCATCCACGTTTGATAAGGACTGCAAAGTTCTTAAGATGTTAATATCAGACACCTGTAATGTGGAGAATGTAGAAGAAGGTAGTTTAGAACTAGGGACTTTGTCCAAAAAGCTCTTAAGTTTGTAAAATTTGAGCAATTTCAATTTTCTTATGAATTTGAACAAGTCCACCCTCGATTGGACATATTTGAAACTAGTTGGCGGGCAATATGATAAACCTAGGGACAGCAACTGGATTTCAGCAACAGACAAAGTTGTGTTAGAGAGGTTGATCACTGTATTGTCAGAGCCATTTAGCGTTGAGACCACTTCTTCTTGTTGTATCCACCCCTGCCGCGATTGCTGCTTGTGAAGTTTGCGCCTTTGTTTTCTGCACCAGTTCCTCCGTTGCCTTGTTTCTTGGGTGGATTGCATGGTCGTAAAGTTTGGCGCCGGTCCCATTGTAAAAAAGTAAGCTCTTCTCCGGGTGTGTAATTCGTGGGTACATGTTGTTGGCCATTAGCCCCATTACTAATATCAGAGTCACTGCTGCTGAGTTCAGAACTCATGTCCGAAGTAGATGGTCCTTGGCCTGTAGCAACAGTAGTGAAAGCTGAACCCGGTGCTGTAGTTGTCAGTGCCTGCCTTTTTACAGTATCATATTTCTTTGAAAATGTGAATATTCTCCCAGATTCGTAATCTCGCTTGTCTCTTGTGAATTTGTAAATTTTTCGTGCTTTAATGGTGTCCTCCAGTTTCTTTAAGCGGACATCTATTTCCTCTCTGCCTTTACTGATCTGCTCTTTGTTCTCATGTGTATCAAGTTGGCTATTGATCTTTTCAATCTCTTCGAGGATTGCAATCCTGTCAATTTCCGCGTATTTGATTAGGATGGACACCATATTCATTGAAGCCTCTAGGTTATTAGTTGCCCATTCTTTCATCATCAAAGGATTGGGGTTTTCAAATGTTGGCGCAATCATTATCCTTAAACCCCAAGGAATTCTGTTTGCTTCACAATACTTTTCTAGAGATTTTTTCTCCCACCATTTATTCAGTTCAGTACGTAATAGCTTTTCCAGGTTTTTCAGAAGTGATTTGACATCGTTACTAGTGTTTGTACTAACATTTCTGCAACTTTGTTCCTCTCCGATGTCAGGCAGATTCAGAAACCAAGCGTCTGCCACGGCCTCACGGTCCCGTAGCGCGTCAGCTGATGACATGATGCTGTAGTGTGTAAGCAACAAGAAATCTGCACGTAGGTGCTCTTAAATTGGATTAAATAAGAGCATTTGTAGAACACAATCCCTCTCCCGCTCGTGTCACAAAATGTACTGAAGCAGCGCGCCGGCTTACCGCTGGTGAACTCGCTAGGCTCCCTGGTGTCCTCCGACTCCTCGGGTGTCAACGAAAACTCCGTCAGTATCTCCGGCACAGCAGTAACTGAATTCCATGACAGCGGGGGGCTGGATTAAGAATTGCTCCTTCCGGGTTAGAGAATGGTTCGCTTCCGCGAAATTGACTGCTCGTCAGCCAGCCAACGACCTGAGGGAGGGTCCGCAAGATCGAAGACAGCCGTACTTCGATCTAAATTGAATGAGAAAACCACACTCCTTAGAATGTCCGCAGGACAAACCGGTACGGACCACAACATTTTCTTGTTCCAATGCAGTGCTTTATTGCGTGATAAAATTAATTTGAATCAGCATCACCAAAATTCAAAGACTAGTGTCCAGCCTGACACGTGCGTTTTGACCGCGTTTCCGCGGTCTTGATCACATGACGCGCTGGACCAGTAAAAACATATTTTTAGAGTGCACATCCCAAAGTCACCTCCCCATGGGTAAACACAATGGATTACAGACTTTATAATTCATGAAAATGCCCGCTAAAGTTATGTATAAATCACATAAATTAATCAATAAATGCCGACAGACATAAAATCATGGTTGTATAAAAATATTATATATCGTGAATAAATATGCAATTGATAAAAAGATAGTAAAAACCAATATTGCACATTTGTATAAACAAGATAAAAACTTGAATGCAATGCTAAGGGCATATTACATCAAAACCAAAATGGTTGGTTGTATCGTACCTTGTATAATAGTGCAATTCTGTCAGTCATAATGCATAGCTTGGGCTATCAAGACCTAACAAAGTCACAAACTTGACCATTATTCAACGCTCCACCAAAAAGTGCAAGTATTAAAGTGCAAGTGCAAATTGGTGCAAATGAACTAAACATGTGCAAAAAATATTATTATATTGTAGGCCACAATATCGACAAACGTCTGAGTTTATGAATGTTAAAGTGCAAGTGCACAGTAAACAAATCGACTGAGTGCAAAGAGGCAATATTCTAACGAATTAATGCTTGATCAGCAACACCTGATAAAGAATGATAAATATCAGGGTAAAACCGCAGAATTAAAAAGTCAGAGTAAAAACCAGGGTAAAAAATAGGGATAAAGCCTGGATAAAGTCAGGGTACAAAATGTATATGTATGTAAAGATTAAAATATACTGTATATAGGGACAGAATGATGTAAGTCATGCAAAGTAGGGAGAAACTACACATACATATACCAACAGCTAGACCGGTCATGGATCCTTCACAAAAAATTGTGAAGGTCTTCACCTGTGTTGAGACCGTTGGGCATACGAGTATCTAATAGAACAATAAAATGTGATTCCAGCTGGCACAACAGTTTCTCCCTATTGCCACCACATAATGACTTGGGTACAGATCCAATTACATAATACCTCAGCTCATTCCGATCGTTGTTATGCACATGTTTAAAGTGCCTAGCCACTGGGTAGTTAGGATCTGAATTAACCACAGGACGAAGGTGTTGAAGAATACGGTTGAACACCTGGAGTTTAGTACCCCCAACGTACTTGAGTTGGCAAGTGCATTCCAATATATACACTGCGAAGTCCGTATGGCATGTAAAATGTCCCTGGATTTTAATAGGGCTATCATCAAATGCTGTGGTGTATTCTGTGATGTTCTTTCCAAACTTGCACGCTCTGCAAGAACTGCACCTAAAAAAGCCTGACCTAGGTGACAGCCAGGTGTCTGATGTAATTACCTCTGGGCTGCTTTTAACCAGCGCACCCCTCATTGAGGGGGTGTGTCTGAATGTGAGAGTAGGAGGTTTTGGCATGACTCGTGATAATGTTAAATCTGATAATACTATCGGCCAATGTTTATAGATTATTTTTCTGATTTCTCTCTCCTGACAGCTATAAGAGGTTATTAGTCTGACTGGATCTGGAATATTGGTCGACTCGACAGAAATTACTGGAGTCGCACTAGTGGTGGCCTTTTGAGCCTGTAAAAATTCCTCCCTGCTAAGTTCGTTAGCCCTGAGTATTATAATTCCTGCCGCAAATGGATATGGCCAATTTGCTGTGATGTGGGAACACATAGACACATGGTAGCTATTAGAATGGGTTAAAAAATGATACTACTCCAAAAAAATAGTATTTGCTGTTAGCAGTATCTCGCAAGGCAATCTGGCAAGCAAGAGGAACAAAATCTTAAAGGCAGTCATTTAATGCTTGTGCCCATTGTATAAGTTATTTCTTTCATATAAATTATTTTCAGAATTTTATTTTTTAAAACTATATTAGGATTTTTTATACCATATTTATATATTTTATATCAGAGATATTTTATTGGGAAATTATAATTGCAAATCTTTTGCCCTTTTGCACATGACTGCTTCGGTCGCTTAATTTGCACTGTCTCCTGTGTGGAGTTATTTGCACTGATTTACCCCGTGCTGCCTCTGCGAAAATGTTGTTTTTAAGAACTGCTAAGTGATGCTGCTATAGATGTATTTTTATCTTCCTTAAAGGAACTTGAAGACGCATTTGCAGTAGATTTTATCATAAAACATGACAGGATTATTATTATTTCATATACATTCTCTCGCTGAATTTGGATGAAGTATATATGGACTATTATTGTATATTTAATGTATATGTTTTTATTTCTACTGTGTTTTCAGTCTGTCTACCTTTGATGGTTAATGATAACCTAATAAAGTATTATATATATATATACATATATATATATATATATATATATATATATATATATATATATATATATCATGACAAGGTTACGGAGTGCAACCAAAATGCGTTGACAGTTTGTAGCTCACAAGCGCTTCAATAAAGCTTCGCTGAATACTCACTGAGAGTTCCAAGTATCCCTTCTGATCCTGTGGGGATACATTCTTCACATATATATATATATATATATATATATATACACATACATATATATATACATACATATATATATACATATACATATATATATATATATATATATATATATATATATACATATACATATATACATATATATATATATTCACTGAAAAAACCATAGGTTTTAGGGGCGTTATAGTTACAAATTAGCATTTAAAAAACCTTTGAAATTCACTGAAAAAACCATAGGTTTTAGGGACAGTTATAGTTAGTTGGACATTGCACTCAGTACAAAACCCGTGAAATTCCCCCGTTATAGTTAGTTCAGCTAACTATACTCGCGCCCGCAATGCACTGCTGATGACGTCACATATTACATCACTCATTACATGGTCAGTGACATCACTGTTGACATCACTGATGACATCTCAAATGACATCACTGATGACATCATCCAGTGACTGTGTGTTTCTGTAAAGTTTAAATATTTTTTTTATATATAGGGAAAGGCGTATTGAAGAATGAGTGGGTGTATAAGTGTCTGTATGGATGATTTAGTAGGTGCGTGACTAATTCTATAAGTGAGTGATTAAACGTATCTTACTGAATGCATGGGTTAGTGACTAAACTGGGTGAATGTCTGTATCTGTCTGTTGCTGTGTAAGTGGCTGCATGGGTTTGTGAATAGCTACATGAGTGTCTATAAGAGTTATTGATTTGTTGTCTGAGTATCTGTATGGGTGCCTGAGTGTTTGTGTGGATGGGGTGTGTGCGACTGTGCATAGATGTGTGAGTGGGTGATTCACTGGGTGGATGGTTTCAAGAGTGCATCTGTGATAGACTGTATGGGTGGGTAAGTGTGTGTAAGAGTGTGTTAGTGAGTGAATGTATGTCCCAGTGGTACATGTGTGAGTAACTACATATGTGAAAGGCAGTATATATGTGTGTTGGAGTATATAAATAGCTATAAGCGAGAGTGAGTGATTGTGATAGTGGCTGTATGGATGAGTGTGTGCTTGTATCAGTGATTGTATAAGAGCGTAACAATGTGCTAGTATTTGTATGATTAAGTGAGCTGGTGTGTGTATAACTGTATAGGTGAGTAAATGGCAGTGTGTTTAATTATTTGCATGACTGACTAGGTGTGTGAGTACCTCTATGGATGAGTGGCGGTGTTTGAGTGTCTATATAGGAGTAAGAGTGCATATGATAGTCCTGTATTGAGTGACCATAAGTATGAGTGACTGTACGGGTGAGTGAGTGGATGTGTGTGTGTAGACCTAAGAATCAGTGAGTGGGTATGTAGTTATTGGTGTTGGAGTGTCTATGGTTTTGCGAATGGCAGTCTGTAATTTAGATTGGGTGTATCAAAGGTTATATTAGGGTGTGAAGAGCTGCATCAGATTATCACGTGGATGATGTCATCAGTGATGTCATTTGAGATGTCATCAGTGATGTCATCAGTGATGTCACTGACCATGTCATGAGTGATGTAATATGTGACGTCATCAGCAGTGCATTGCGGGGCGCGAGTTATAGTTAGCTGAACTAACTATAACGGAGAATTTCACGGGTTTTGTACGAGTGCAATGTCCAACTAACTATAACTGTCCCTAAAACCTATGGTTTTTCAGTGAATTTCAAAGGTTTTTAAATGCTAATTTGTAACTATAACGTCCCTAAAACCTATGGTTTTCAGTGAATTTCAAGGTTTTTAAATGCTAATTTGTAACTATAACATGTCTGAAACCTACGGTTTTCAGTGAATTTCAAAGGTTTTGTAAATGACAATTTTTAAATGTATTAATTGTTATATAAATTTTTTTCATACTGATTTCGAAATTTTTTAGAAAACATTTTTTTACATATTTTATTTTTAAATTACATTGTAATTATATTATACATTACAAAAAATACTTTCTCAGAATGAATTACTTTAGTTTAAATACTTTGCACATAGGCAATAGACTTTTAAGTACAGTAGTTACAGTTGTTGCAATGGGCAACACATTTTCAAACACAATGCAACATTCAGCTCAATGTGAATTTCTAGTTAAATGCAATTAGTTACTTTATGGATTACTTTTCTAACCACAGGACTGGATCCTAGATTCAGTCCTGGGACATCTCCTGTAAACAGTTGAGTAAAAGCGTTTTGGTTACAGTCGTGATTTTTAAGGAATATTATTGTACTTTAAAAGTTGACACTTAGAAACTTTTTCTCATAGAATGACCAATGTTATCCTATGGAAGGAAATTCACTTAGGAGGTAAAAACTGTTATCGTTACTTTTTGTTACTCAGTGTTGGATCCTGGATCCAGCACTGGTGCATCTCCTGTAAACAGTTGAAAGAATGCGTTTAAGTCATACAGGCGATTTTTAAGGAATATTTGTAGTTTGTGAAAATCGACACTTTGAAACTTTTCTGCTGAAAACCAGACAAAGGATTCCTATGGAAGGAAATATCAAGTTACTGGTAAGTACGGTTAAAATTACTTTTCAGGATCAGTGCTGGGCTGAAAGATGCAGCACTGAGGTCTCTCCTGATAACAGGTGAGTAAATTGGAATTCGTACTTTCGGCTGATTTTAGAGGAATATTTTAAAGTTCCAAAACTCCACACTTAGAAGAATTTCCAAGTGAAACCAGTCAATGTTAGCCTATGAAGGAAATTCAAGTTACCGGTAAGTACGGTTAAAATTACTTTTGAGGATCAGTACTGGGCTGAAAGATGCAGCACTGAGGTCTCTCCTGATAACAGGTGAGTAAATCAGAATTCGGATTTCGGCTGATTTTAGAGGAATATTTGTAAAGTTCCAAAAATCAACACTTAGAAACTTTTTCAGCAAAAAGCAGGCAATGATATCCTATGGAAGGAAATTCAAGTTACCGGTAAGTACGGTTAAAATTACTTTTGAGGATCAGTACTGGGCTGAAAGATGCAGCACTGAGGTCTCTCCTGATAACAGGTGAGTAAATCGGAATTCGTATTTCGGCTGATTTTAGAGGAATATTTTAAAGTTCCAAAACTCCACACTTAGAAGAATTTCCAAGTGAAACCAGTCAATGTTAGCCTATGGAAGGAAATTCAAGTTACTGGTAAGTACGGTTAAAATTACTTTTCAGGACCAGTACTGGGCTGAAAGATGCAACACTGAGGTCTCTCCTGATAACAGGTGAGTAAATCAGAATTCGGATTTCGGCTGATTTTAGAGGAATATTTGTATGTTTCAAAAATCAACACTTAGAAGAATTTCCAAGTGAAACCAGTCAATGTTAGCCTATGGAAGGAAATTCAAGTTACTGGTAAGTACGGTTAAAATTACTTTTCAGGATCAGTACTGGGCTGAAAGATGCAGCACTGAGGTCTCTCCTGATAACAGGTGAGTAAATCGGAATTCGTATTTCGGCTGATTTTAGAGGAATATTTTAAAGTTCCAAAACTCCACACTTAGAAGAATTTCCAAGTGAAACCAGTCAATGTTAGCCTATGAAGGAAATTCAAGTTACCGGTAAAGTACGGTTAAAATTACTTTTCAGGACCAGTACTGGGCTGAAAGATGCAGCACTGAGGTCTCTCCTGATAACAGGTGAGTAAATCGGAATTCGTATTTCGGCTGATTTTAGAGGAATATTTTAAAGTTCCAAAACTCCACACTTAGAAGAATTTCCAAGTGAAACCAGTCAATGTTAGCCTATGGAAGGAAATTCAAGTTACCGGTAAGTACGGTTAAAATTACTTTTCAGGACCAGTACTGGGCTGAAAGATGCAGCACTGAGGTCTCTCCTGATAACAGGTGAGTAAATCGGAATTCGTATTTCGGCTGATTTTAGAGGAATATTTGCACAATGGTGATGGGTGGGGGCGGGGCCTGAGGTGACATCTGTGCAAACGCGCCCCGTGGCGCGTTTCTAAGTTGAGGATTAAGTCCCTTGAATCCTGAGGGTCCCTAGGGGCCAACTAGCCCACCAGGAACCTCCAATATGCGCCAGGG
>CAWUFW010021581.1:0-117156 GCA_963921515.1 Calotriton arnoldi
ATTTAGTATAACACACTTCACCAGTAACATTAATTTGAAAATATTCTGCAAGAAAAAAAACAGGATCAGTAGTACTTATGTAAATTGGAAACTATAAACGCATTATCTAAAAACATACATGCAAGAGAAACCTTGTGCCAGCAATGTAGCACCATAACACATACTAGAGAACTTATTTGATTAGTAAATACAAATAGCTTTCATTGATCTAAACGTATTAGATCCCCAGGAAGTAACGCTACGTGGATTGCACCTAGCACTCCCATTGGTGATTCTTTCAAAAAAATTGATTGCACAAATACACCCACTGTGTTCATATCGCGATTGTCTGCGATAGTTAGTAAAACAATCGTACGACAGCTGTGTTGACTCACTGTAAGAGAAACCATTGGTAACGGACATGCCTGATACAAACATATTAGTTACAAATCTATTATCTATGCTTGCTCAGTGGTTTCAGTGTTCAATGTCATGTTCTAGGGCAATAATGACCTATAGAAACACAACCAAATAAGTTCAAACATGGCAATTAGTCAAAAATGTGCATGAACCTAGCATGTCCAGTTATAGTATTAAATCCCACGTGAGAAGGCTTAGGCTACCTCCTGCAGCTAGTCTTTGCTTAAGAACTCGTATTTGTCTTGTGCAAAAAGTTGCATATGGGGAGGTCATTCACATTGGTCACCAGAAACGATCATATAATTAAATAATTAGTGATACATCGGTCTTTTAAACATGTAGTGATAATACTATATTCCTTTAAGTTGTTACTCCTATCAGGTAGAGATTTGTGTTATTATTCAGGCAAAACCACTGAGAAAAGACTATCATTCTGAATCAGTGTGTGTGATGTCATTGAAATCTAGAAATTCTGTTATGTACCACACACATATATAACGATTATTCTGTCATCGTTGGTCTACTTATGGAATAATGATGTAAGTTATAGTTGAGTTCTGTAAATTTTCAGGTGACTAGCTATTGCCGTTTCATACAGAATAGACAGTTTGCGAGCATTTCTAACCTGAATACCTAGGTCACCCATTTCCCTAACTTGAAGTCTTTTTTTAATAATTGAGTATCTGAAAGAGACACGTTAGTGACAGATTCCTTACCTTAGAATATCCCCAGGCATCAGGCTGGATCCGGAAAGTTTTTGCGTAGCAGTACCCTTGCGCGTCGGTAGGCGGCGTCGTGCGGCTCCGCGTCCAGCGTCGGGACCACCGGGATGACGTCGCGGGCAGTACTTAGACGCCGCCCCTGCGCGCTGACGTCAGTTCTTATTTTTCCGCGCCAGTAAGCGCAGATCCGGGAAGAGCAGTGCCCTAGTCATCTTTTTTGACTAACTTTTTGGTGATTTTTCACAGTTTTTCTACACGAGTCTCTCGACTCCGAAGGTGTCGGTAGGGATGCCCGGCTTCAAGCCCTGCGACGTCTGTGGTCGCATGATGTCGATCACAGACCCGCACTTAAAGTGTCTCTACTGCCTCGGCCGCGACCACGACACAAAGTCGTGCCCCGACTGCCGGGCCTTGCATCCGAAGGCTTTGCGAGAGCGGTCTCGATCTCCTCGAGGTCCGGCAGTCGGCTCCGTGCCGCACCAAGCCCCGGTCACGTGAGAGGTCGAGGGGCCGGTCGCGGAGTCCTCATCGGTCGTCGGGGTCCAAGTCTTCGCACTCATCCGGTAAGTCGAAGCATAAAAAGTCTAAGAAGCGTCATCGCTCGACGGCTTCGCCTCGCCGGTCTCGCGACTCGGCTGAGGCTCCTATCGGCACCGTCCCCATGGCTCCGGGAGGGCCTGTGGAGCCGCCCCCACATTACCCGTCCTTCCCGGGTTCGGGGGCGACTTCGGCCGAGATACAGGAATTCCTGTCGGCCATGGCCCGCCTCTTCGGGCCTCAAGGTCCCCCCGGTGCGCCTTCGGGCCCCGCGGGCCCTGATGGGGTTTCCCCGGCGCCGCCTGTGACTCCGGTCCCGGCGCCGCCTGTAACACCAGCCTCGGTCCCGGCTTCGGCCCCGGCCTCGATCCCGGCTCCGGTGCTGCCGCAACCCCCATCGACGCCGGTTGACCTAACTACACCTCCGCCGGCGCCGATGTCTCCGGTGCCGTTCCCGACGCCGCCCGGGGCTCCGGGCGGCGTCGTTCCCCGGTTCTCTCCGGATCTGGACATGGCGCCGGACCAGCGTCGCTCGACGCCGGCTCCGACGCCGCTGGGATTTTGGGTCCCACATGTCCCTCCTCCTCCTTATTTTGAACCTGAATTGGAGGACGGAGATAACTGGGAGGGGTCTGATGACCCTCTCACACAGCAGTGTGAGTTTGATCAGGACTGGACTGAGGAACTTGGGGATGCCAGTGGGCTGGACACCTCCCCTGACTCTGGCATGCTGTCTCCTCCATCCGTGGCAACGGAGGAGGGAGCAAACTTTGCAACGGTGTTGCGTAGAGCAGCTGGGGCCTTAAACCTCCAGTTGCCTACAGTGGCTGTCAGGACTAACATCCTGACGGAAGTGCTTCAGCCGGCGGCTACCTCCTCGGAGCCACTGCTGCCGTTCAACGAGGCGCTTTCAGACGTTCTTTTGGGCACCTGGTCCAAGCCCACCACGGGCTCCTGTGGATAGGAACGTGCCCCGACGCCATCGACCTGCTCCGGGCGACCCCCCGTTCCTCTCTCTACACCCCACCCCTGAGAGCTTGGTGGTCCAAGCCTCTGCTTCCCAAAGCGCCTTCCCTACCGCTCCCCGGATAGGGAATCCAAACGCCTGGATCAATTTGGGAAGAAGGTCTTTTCTTCCGCCAGTGCTGGCTTGCGGTCAGTCAACACCACTTGCCTCTTGGGCCGATATTCCCACTCCTTGTGGGACTCGGTGGCGCAAGTTCTGCCCCAGTGTCCTGAGGAGGTCCAGACACTGCTTTCCCGCACCATTGCGGAGGGAAGAGATGCGGCAAAGTACACCATCAGATGTGGCCTTGATACCGCCGACTCGCTAGGCAGATCGCTTGCGACGACAGTGGCGCTGCGCCATCACGCCTGGCTGAGGACCACTGGTTTCTCGGGTGATGTCCAAAACTCTCTTATGGACATGCCCTTTGATGGAGACTGTCTTTTTGGGACAAAGGCAGACCATGCGCTGGAGCCCTTTAAGGACTCGCGGGCTACAGCCAAGTCCCTGGGCCTTTCTGCTGTGCGCCCTCAGCAACAGTCTGCTTTTCGCCCCTTTCGTGGCCACGGAAGGGGCGCCCAGTCACGTCCGCTGCCCAGCCACCGGCCCGCGCAGCAAGCGTCTTCGCGTGGCCGAGGACGTGGCTCCCGCCGTGGCGGGTCAGGCAACCAGTGTGCGGGTCAGGCCATCAACCCCGCCCGCGGCCTCCAAGCCCTCCTAGTCCTTCCTTTCAGGTGCACAGCACGCCAGTAGGGGGCAGGGTCCGCCATCACCTTCACCACTGGCGTGCCATCACCTCGGACAGGTGGGTCTTGGACGTTGTCCGAAGGGGCTGCTCCCTCCCCTTCGTGACCATCCCCCCAGCCATGCCACCTCAATTCCACCGCATGTCAGGGGATCACTTGGTGCTTCTTCAAAAGGAAGTTGCGGCCC
Organism: Calotriton arnoldi; assembly: GCA_963921515.1. NCBI lineage: Eukaryota > Metazoa > Chordata > Amphibia > Caudata > Salamandridae > Calotriton > Calotriton arnoldi. Next base: position 3,598 of record CAWUFW010021581.1, read on the forward strand.
TCTTGGCCAAGGGGGCCATCAAGCGTGTTCCGACCCCAGAAGTAGGACGTGGTTGCTACTCCCACTACTTTCTGGTCCCCAAGAAGGACAAGGAGGACATGCGTCCTATCTTGGACCTCCGGAACGTCAATCGCTTCCTCCGGAATGAGAAGTTCAAGATGCTCACCCTAGCTCAGGTCTTGACTGCTCTCGACCCTGGAGACTGGATGGTAGCGTTGGACTTGCAGGACGCATATTTCCACATCCCCGTCCTGCCAGCCCACCGCCGTTACCTGCGGTTCACGGTAGGCCTCGAGCATTTTCAGTTCACCGTGCTCCCTTTTGGCCTTACCAGCGCCCCTCGGGTGTTCACGAAAGTGATGGCGGTGGTCGCAGCCCATCTGCGCCGGGCAGGGGTTCCAGTCTTCCCCTACCTCGACGACTGGCTGCTGAAGGCGGGCTCGTCCCAGGCAGTCGTCTCCCACCTCCAGACAACGGCCGAACTCCTGCACTCGCTGGGGTTCTCCATCAACGTGCCAAAGTCGCACCTGATTCCTTCTCCACAGCTCCTTTTCATCGGAGCAGTTCTGGACACGACGCAGTTTCGGGTTTATTCTCCCGAACGGCGAGTCCGGGATATTCAGGCTATGATTCCGATCTTTCGGCCTTTATCCTGGGTTTCGGTACGGATGACCCTGAGGCTGCTGGGCCTCATGGCCTCCTGCATCCTGCTGGGTGATCATGCCAGATGGCATATGCGGGTTCTGCAGTGGGACCTGAAGTTCCAGTGGGCGCAGCACCAGGGCAACCTGTCCGATCACGTCCAGATCTCGGAGGGGACTGCAAAACAGTTGCAGTGGTGGCTCTCGAACCGGCAATGGGTAATGGGCAGATCCCTCTCCCTTCCCCAGCCAGAGCACACAGTTGTGACGGACGCGTCCCTTCTGGGATGGGGCGGTCACATGGGAGAGGCGGAGATCAGAGGCCTCTGGTCTCCGGCGGAGTCCCGGCTCCATATCAACCTTCTGGAGCTCCGGGCGATCCGACTTGCACTCAAGGCATTCCTTCCCTCTGTCAAAGGGAAGGTAGTGCAGGTGTTCACAGACAACACCACCGCCATGTGTTACTGCAACAAACAAGGCGGGGTGGGGTCGTGGACCCTATGTCAGGAGGCTCTGCGCCTCTGGACATGGCTGGAACATCGGGGCATATTCCTGATGGTTCAACACCTGGCAGGTTCCCTGAACGCCAGGGCGGACGAACTCAGCCGCAGGTGCATGATGGATCACGAATGGCGTCTTCACTCGGAGGTGGCGCAAGGTCTCTTTCAGCAGTGGGGAGAGCCTTGGTTAGATCTGTTCGCCACCGAAGAGAACGCGCAATGTCAGCAGTTCTGCGCGTTGGAATTTCCAAGGCGGCACTCGCTCGGCGACGCTTTTCGTCGCGAGTGGAGTTGCGGTCTGTTGTACGCCTTTCCGCCTATACCACTTCTACCCAGAGTGTTGAAGAAGATTCGGCGCGACCGGGCCCAAGTCATTCTTGTGGCTCCGGACTGGGCTCGAAGAGTTTGGTATCCCGAGCTACTCAGTATGAGCGTCGATCCCCCGATCCGTCTGCCTCTTCGGGAGGATCTTCTGTCGCAGCAGCAGGGACGGTCCTCCACCCGAACCTGTCCAGTCTGCACCTGCTTGCGCGGAGATTGAGCGGCGGCAGTTGATTCCTTTCGACTTGCCTCCCGAAGTTTGTGATGTGATTCTGGCAGCCAGGCGTCCCTCCACTAAGGTGGTATACGCCTGCAGGTGGAACAAGTTTGTGGCATGGTGCACAGCAAAGGCTGTGAATCTCCTTTCTGCCCCTCTTTCGGAGGTTCTTCTGTTCCTTCTTTCTCTGGCCCAACAGGGTTCTGCCCTGGGTACCATCAAGGGCTATCTTTGTGCGATATCGGCCTTCCTCAGGCTTCCTGATCAGCCCTCCCTTTTCAAGTCCCCTGTGGTTAACAGGTTTCTTAAAGGCATTACACACCTCTTTCCTCCTGTTCCGTTTGTAATGCCTCAGTGGGACTTGAACTTGGTTCTTACCTTCTTAATGTGCGCTCCCTTTGAGCCTCTACATAACTGTCCTCTTCGTCTTCTTACTCTGAAGACAGCATTTCTGGTGGCCATCACCTCCGCTCGGCGGGTGAGTGAGCTCCAGGCTCTTTCATGCAAACCTCACTTTCTGTCTGTTCATCCAGACAAGGTTGTTCTTAGGACGCGTCCGTCCTTCTTGCCAAAGGTGGTTACTGCCTTCCAACTTTGCCCACCTTCTTTCCGCCTCCGCATCCTTCCAGAGAGGAAGAGAGGCTCCACCGTCGGGACCCAAAACGTGCGCTTTCCTTTTACATCAACCGCACACACCAGTTCCGGGTGGATGACCAGCTCTTTGTTGGCTACGTGGGCGCCAAAAAAGGTCGGGCGGTGCACAAGAGAACCATCTCCCGCTGGGTAACCTTGTGTATCAAAGCCTGCTATTCTTTGGCTAAGAAGGAGCCTCCTGTTGGGCTGCGTGCCCATTCCACCAGGGCTACGGCTGCTACCACGGCTTTAGGCCGCGGTGTTCCGTTACAGGATATATGTCAGGCAGCTACGTGGGCCTCGCTGCACACGTTTACCAAACATTACTGCCTTTACAGTCCGGTCCGGAGGGACGGCTTCTTTGGCCGTTCTGTCCTCCGGGACTTCCTTGTCTGAATCTGTTCGCAGACCCACCACCGGGGTTGGTATTGCTGGTGTATCTATTCTAAGGTAAGGAATCTGTCACTAACGTGTCTCTTTCAGATGCATAAGTTACTAACTTGTGTAACGATATATCTGTAAGAGACAGTAGTTAGTGACAGATTCCTTACCGCCCCACCCATCCTCCCCGTTCTGCGAACTGATTTCTAGGGTTAAGGACATCCCTTTTAGGGCCCTAGTATTTTTCAGACACCTATGTCAGCTTCTTGCATGGCTCTGCGTTCCTGGCGCGGAAAGTCGTGTACAGAACTGACGTCAGCGCGCAGGGGCGGCGTCTAAGTACTGCCCGCGACGTCGTCATCCCGGCGGTCCAGACGCCGACGACGGACGCGGAGCCGCACGACGCCGCCTACCGACGCGCAAGGGTACTGCTACGCAAAAACTTTACGGATCCAGCCTGACGCCTGGGGATATTCTAAGGTAAGGAATCTGTCACTAACTACTGTCTCTTACAGATATATCGTTACACAAGTTAGTAACTTGTGCGTTCATACAATTAGTATCTTATGAATAAATTGAATAGGAGCTCGTTGTACATTTATTCATGTTTTTGATGTATGTACCCGTTTGAAATTAAGTATATAATTTGATTAATGTGTTCTAGTCTGCTACCATGTGTTTATTTTTTGCAATCTTATAAGCCTAAAGGTCATTTGAGGTAGTGCCGTTTGAACTGTTCCAAATCGTGTCACTGATTGCAAACGTGACTTTTTTTTTTTTTTTTACTTATGCACTCTCACTGTTTCCGTTAAAAGGTCAGAAAGACGACCAATGATCCCACCTCAAGTTCAGAAAGATCGGAATACTCCACTCTCAAAGAAGCCGGGTGAAAGTCCAAACAGTATGTATTAACCTGAGGGGGAAAAAAACTTTCATTCTCCATTCTTTGGGTAGTTACTATTTTTTTTTCTTCAACGTAATCATTTTGAAATTATTGCAGTTTAATCAGTACACATGTATCGAAACTTTGGTGCTGAGATGTACATCACATGAGGCAGGAGTTAAATTACAGTTGAAAAATGAGCCTCCACTTTCAAGAAGCAATATATCTGTTCAGTGCGGTGCCCATCTGGTGCCCCGCATAACACCCGCTCACAGAATCGGTCGTTCCACACTGCAGTCCAATCGGACTTCACATCTGTGGAACTCCTAATGAGCCCCCCCCCCCCCATCCGTTAGCTGTCCACGTTCCCCTTGACCATTGAGCTACTTGGACGAGCACCTCAACTACGTTTGGTGGTCGTCCTCAGAGCCCATGAATTCATCAATGATATCGTCCCACATGCTGAGGTCCTGATTCACATTTCATACAACCTCACCAGATGGATCCTCCTTAGTTTGCCCACAGCCCATTCACACAAGTCTGTTCTCTAGGATGAATGCCGGAGTGTAGCAGAGGAGAGCCAGTGAATGGCTAGCCGTCTCTTTGCAAAAATAGCCCCTGGGTTGCAAGTCTATACCACATTTTTTGGCCGAGCTTTGATGGGTATATTAACCCCAGTAAGCAGTGTTTAATGTTCACTTCCAGTGCCGATGCCGTCACCCCCTTGAGCTTCTGCACCTCTGTGGTGCATTAGGGAACCAATCTGTTGCAGGACCACTTAATTTGCACAAAGAATGCAGGGCCTCTGCCATACCTCGGGTATAGTTTAGATCCAGCTTTCTTTGGGTGGTTAAATCCTTTTAATATATTTGACATTTCTTCTTTATAAGTCGAGCACGTGAATTTTGGAGATAATCCGGGGACATAAATTTAAGGTTTACCAAAGGGCGCAGCATTTGACCAGATCTTCTTCTTTGTGCCGCTGTTGCTGCCTCTTCATTATAGGTCAGGGTAGCACCAGCACCGGGAAGTAAATTGGCTACTCAAGAGGCATCACTATTGACCTGGCCTGGCCCACTAGAAGCATTTAGGCTGCCGAAGAGCTCAGGGTAAGTTTATGAAAAGAAAATCCATCTTTTGTTCCTCTGCCGACCATCAACAGCCTCCTGTCCGCTGCTAAAGGGCAAATTCACTAAGTGAGAAATGACGAGAGGGGGGCTGTTTCTTCCTCTCTCGTGTCTGGATGAGTGCAAATTATCACCAGAGAAACCAGTTATTCAATCAGTTATTGAGCCATGTGTTAGAGTAGGTCTCCCACCTTTCTTGATCTCTAGGACTCCCATGCTTCAGGTAAACAAGGAAGGAAGCATCCTACTGTTGAGGACTCGTTTCCTTCTTTTGCACCTGTTTCAGTGTGGACAATGCTGGATTTTTTTGGGGGAGGAAGGTAAAGAGTTCTCCATCTCTATCAACTCCTGTATTGTAACTGAGCTGTATTCATCCTTGCATTATGGGTCTTGCTCGGGTGCTGCAGGTCTGCTGCCCCTTCATTTTCTCTGCGGTGTCTGGAAACCTTTTTGGGGTTCAGATGGTTCAGGGCTATTTGGGCTACACCTGTGCTTATGGGTGCTGTACTCTTGCATATGAAGTGCATTGACAACAATGTCCTATACCTGTGTTTCTGCGCCTCTGCTGAGTATTTGGACCTGTGCCCGAAAATTTCGGGCACACCTGGCTTTATGGGATGCACTGAACAAATGGAGCATTACCTTCACATTGTAGTTGCACTTGGCATATGAAGTTCTGCCTGAGGAAATTAATGTTGATCTTGACGTTTAAAGTCTATGCGTGACCTTCTGAAGCTGTTGCCTGTGTATTTGAGGCTATTCCCGTGTATTTGAGGCTATTCCCATGTATTTGAGGTGTCGCTCTTGCATGTCACGGGTGTTAGTATCCATCTCAATATATGCTTTTTAACTAACATGGTTATGAAACTAACAACCTTTTTGTTATTTATATCATGTTTGTGTAACTATGTATGGCGATGCCTGTGTCGTGTGGGTGTGTTTGTGTAGCGAAGTCCATGTTTTTATGGCTGTGTGTGTGGCAATGCCGGTGTTGGCTGTCTGTGTACATCACCCTGTTGTAGTGGAGGCTGTGTTTTTGTATCCCCTTGTCCCAATTTATTTTTGTCTCCTTGCATCAGTGTTAGCGTGTTCTCCTGCACAAGTATGTTGTGGTGTCCCTTTGTGTGATTCACCCGGCCCCAATGCCTATTCGTTGATCTGCTGCAGGATGTGTGTCCCAATTTGTATGCAGTGTTTTGTCCTTGTTAGTATGGCACCCTCTCACGATAGGTCTCCCTGTATCGGAGTGCCATTGTGTCCCAGTGTGCGTGTTTAGTGCTTCTATATTTCTGTTTTTCCATAGGAGTCTGTTGTCCTGTGGCACTGTGTGTACAGTGACCTAAGGGAGTAATGAAGTTGTGATGTGTGTGCACGTATTTGTGCATGTCTGTACCACCCTTCCCCCATTCGGGCTCCGGTGTGTGTGCTCTTTAATATGTTTTGGTGGGAATGGTCTTGCATTTGCCACACTTTCCAGGACCTTGGTTTGTAAGAAACATTTTTCACTTAAGTAAATTACTCCTTTGTACCCCGTGGAGTACATGCATTTCAATAAGTGTTTGAGTTTTGTACTCAATCTTACATTCCACCATGTAATTAATAGGCACACTGCAGCTTGCCCGGTGTTGTGGTCAGCAAAGCTTTCACCCACTGTTCAAGGCACCCTCCATTTCTAAATCTGTATGCTCCAAGAGTGAAAATTCATAAAGGCAAGTTAACTCATGCACCTCCTGAAAACCTTTTTTCTCCATAAGCCATTCTGAGATATTTGTTAGTGTGGCCTATGTTTTCATAGCACTATATGCTTTATTTAGGCTGCAATAATTTCTTTCACAAAAGTATTGAAGATTTGTTCTATTTTTGCAAAGTTGACATATGTAATTATATGAACAATATTGGATATAACCATTGAAGGCTTCAAAGCTCTTAAGTCATCGACTGCAGGTAATTCGACCTTTGTGTCGGGAAATTTCCTGAAATTCAACATTTAAAAGATTTGCTTTTAAATCCACATTTTATAGGCCCACTGTCGGTGCCTGAGATTGTCACAGGGGAGTAGCTGTCTTTTTTCATCTTCAGAAGGTACCATGTGTTGCTGATAACAGGCAGTGGTCTCTTCTTCCAATTTAGCTAAGGTCCCCAGGACCTTCTTTGACTACTGTTTTTCAGTGATCCCCACTAGTCATCTCTGACTGCATCCAAATCGGTCATGTTCCTCCGGGCTATTTGGAAACGGACTTTTCTTCTGCTAGAAGCAACCTCTGCCGTACAGAAAACTTTCTTCCTACCTTATCTGCTAGTACTAGGTTTGTGGTTTCAAAGGCTGATGGGTCTCCGGCCTGCAACATGGGGATAATCCTACATGTGGAGTTCAGGATGTGATTGGGACCAGATCTTGGACCCTCCGGCCAAAATGTTCCATGTCGGCAGTGGTATTTATCCAAGTCTGCAGTAGTTGGACCATCCTTTCAACCTCCTTGAATGGGCTCCCTTCTCCCACCCAGAAACTCACTTAGAACTGGAAGTTAGCCTAAAAATCCACCAAAATTCTACAGAGAAGTGGAAAGTTACTTGATCCCACCCCTATTTGACTGATTTCCATTATAAGTGGAATACCGCACTCTGGTGTTGGAACATGCCCATCCCCAGAGCCCTCTGTCTTTCTGAGTCCATCCTAATGAATTGTGCATCCTTTGAGTCAATATTATTTGCCAAGGTATAGCATGCCAGGCTGGCTGAGCTACCCCAAGGATATCCTATATGAATTAATAATCTCAAACTGCAAACCCCTAAATGCTTAAACTTCTTATAAATCCTAATAATTCACTACTTCATTCAGTGGATAATTGATCTAATGCCACCATGGTATTATGGTCTCATGTTTTTCCACAATCCTGCAGAAATATTCCCTATACCCTAGCACAGAGAAAGCTATTCTACTGTCATAGTTCAGAGCAAGTTTTTGGCTTTTCCTTCATTCTTCATGCCCTTGTGAAATGATTTATGGGCTCACTAGCAATTGTTAGCAGTAAAAAAAAAAAACTCTTGTTACTCAGGCAGCACTTTCCATGTTGTCCCGACCTACTTTAGACTTGACTCTGAAATGCAGATTCTGTTACTTGTGCGAAGTTATTCTTTTACCTGCTATTTACAAAAAGGTCTTCTTGTCTTCCTTAAGAACCCACTTTCATACCCACTATTCGGTTGTTGAAGCATTTGCATCTCTTATCTCTGTTGACTTCAGTCATTTCCATAACTGTGTATATTTTCAATTTACTTCAGATCTTTAACTCCTATTTCAGACAAGATATCTGTGGTCACTTGATCTATGTTTAGTAATTGCATATAGACTGAGAGAGCTGTTCCTGTGTTAAGGATGGCACATGGGTAACTTACACCAAAGAGTTTCGTCTGGTGAAACGGACTACTACCTCATATGTGAAATGAACGAGACCCAAACTGGGACTTTCCATTGCCTTTGCAGTGTGAATCTGTTAAAGGTTTGAAAGTTTGACATAATTTTGCCTCCTTGTTTGGATCCAGGACATTTGTTCCTCTCTGGTGTTTGGTGCTGCCGACTTCAGGGCTGAACAATATTTTATAACAAATGACACCTTCCTTCAGACCATTAGCCCAAAAACAAAGCGAAATCAAAGGTGGAGTTGCCTTTTCACATGGGCTTGTGGTATTTTTGTGCCTTTTTCCCATCGGTTCCTGCGTTTGTAGAAAGTACTGAGCAGAATCAAGGAAGAAACTGCCTTTTCTGCTTGTAAGGGTTAGCCAAGCCTCTCTTAGTTTCCTTTATTCTTGTGTTAGCTGTGTGTCAAGCAGTGATGACTTTGAAGATGGGGTTGAAAAGTTGGTCTCAGTTAGAATGTAGTACATTGGTTACATTGGTCACTTGGTACAGTGCCCACGGATAGTTTGTTTACCCAAACAGTGTTTGGAACTTGAGATTACAGACAGTTTATTATACATGGATGCCAATCCCAAGATTGGTGTCCACATTGCAGGGAAGGCACACCAGGATAATATGTAAATGTGGCGGAGTTCTAACCTAGATTTTGGCTATGCTGGAGAATGCCAAGTGCAGAGGGGCACTTGTGGATCCAGGGGTTTTGTCTGGGTGAGTGGTGTGCGTGTTGGGCAGCACCAAGTGTGATATTTCTTTTGGTAGTACATTAAATTCAGTGCTTTGATAGAATTGATTATTAAATGCACTTTTAGCCCCATGTAGCTTTATGAAAGTGAACTGGTTGTTGATGAAATGTTGGAAATTAATAATTGAATGTTCGAGGCATATGAGCTGCAGATCACACACTATGCATAGATCGCCATCTGGTGTTGGGCCCGGATGTTTGCACTTTGTTGTTGTATTGGAATACGTTTTTGGGAGTCAAGAAGGGAAATGATGGAGTTTTGTGAGAAACCGAAAGCGATGTCCATGTATGTTGTATCTAATTAAGATAATACTGGAACAGATAAAGGTAGCCGGGGAGGTGGGTGGGCGTGTGTGGATCTGCAGCTCTACATGCCATGAACAGATGCATACCGGTAAGTAGCATTTTCCGTTCGAGGCATATGAGCTGCAGATCACACACTATGCATAGATTGCATAGCAGTACTTCCCTTTAGCGGCGACCACCAGTATCTGTTGCAGTAGTCTGAAATAGTGTTTTGAGTACAGCCTGGCCCACACTAGCTTGTTGTTTTGCCTGCACATCTACACAATAGTGTTTTGTGAATGTGTGCGGTGTAAACCATGTAGCTGCTTTGCAGATGTCATCTAAGGGAATGTTCCCTAAAAATGCCATGGAAGCGCCTATTTTGCGGGTAGAGTGGGCTTTAGGGGGAATAGATAGTGTACGTTTTGCTTTGTGGTAGCAAATTTGTATACATTTGACAATCCACCTTGCAATCCCAGACTTTGATATAGGATTGCCTTTATGTGGTGGTGAGAAGGATATAAAAAGTGGTTTTGTTTTGCGAAAAGGTTTTGTTCTGTCAATGTAGTAAAGGAGTGCTCTTTTCACGGCTAGTGTATGAAGAGCTCTTTCTGCTACTGTTTGTGGTTGCGAGAAGAACACTGGCAACTCAACAGATTGGTTGAGATGGAAGGGAGAAATAACTTTAGGAAGGAATTTGGGATTTGTCCTGAGAACCACTTTGTTATGATGGAGTTGTAAAAATGGTTCTTGAATAGTTAGTGCCTGTAACTCACTGACTCTTCTGAGAGATGTGATGGCCACAAGGAAAGCAACTTTCCATGTAAGAAATTGGAGCTCACATTTATGTAGAGGTTCGAATGGAGGGCCCATTAATCTAGTGAGGACGATGTTTAGATTCCACACTGGAGAGGGTGGTACCCTGGGAGGAATTATTCTTTTGAGGCCTTCCATAAATGCTTTAATGGCTGGTACCCTGAACAATGACAAATGTTGTCTATTTTGTAGGTAAGCTGCTATGGCAGCGAGATGCAATAGAATCGATGTGTATGCTAGATTACATCTTTGAAGATGCAGCAGGTAACATATGATGTGTTGAATGGACGCATCTAGAGGATTGATTGTGTTATTGGTACAGTATATAACAAATCTTTTCCACTAGGCTGCATAGCAGACTAGTGGTGGGGCGCCTAGCTTCTCTGATAACATTCATACAATCAGGTGGAAGATTGAGGTAACCAAATTCTAGGACTTCAGGAGCCAGATCGCTAGATTGAGCTGTGCTGGATCTGGATGTCTGATCTCTCCAAGGTTCTGTTTTAAGAGTTGTGGGGAGAGGTGTAGTTTTTGCTGCGGGACTACGGATAGTTCCTGCAATGTTGTGTACCATGGTTGTCTGGCCCATGTTGGAGCAACTAGAATCAGTGTTAGTGAATGTTGTTGCAGCTTGCGCACCACTAATGGAATGAGTGGGAGAGGCGGAAAAGCGTACGCAAATCTGCCTGACCAATTCATCCAGATCGCATTGCCTTTGGACAATGGGTGTGGATATCTGGCGGCGAAGCTTGGGCATTTTGTGTTGTAATGTGTGGCGAAGAGATCTATCTCTGGATGCCCCCACATTTGGAAAAATGGTTGAAGAACTTGTGGGTGAAGTTCCCACTCGTGAATTTGTTGTGTTTGACGACTTAACAGATCTGCCATCTGATTCTGAATTCCTGGAAGATGTTGGGCTAAAAGGAATATGTTTTGAGGAATAGCCCACCTCCATATGCTCTGAGCTAGTTGAGAGCTGCAGAGAGTGCGTCCCCCTGTTTTTGTAAATAATACATTGCTGTGATATTGTCCGTCCGGACTAAGACAGCTTTGCCTGATATCTGTTTCTGGAATGATTTTAATGCCAGAAAGATTGCTAGTAACTCCAAATGATTGATGTGGAGTAGATTTTGCTGAGGTGTCCATGTGCCCTGTAGAACCGGCTCTAGGAACGGTCGCCCTTTGGAAAGGTTTTGGGTGTTCCACCACTGCAGAGAGCGATGTGTGCGGCCGTCCACCAACACCAGATCTGTTAGTTGACCTAGAGCTTGGTTCAACTGACGTGCCAAGCATTCCTGTAAGGGGCGCATCTGTAATCTTGCATGCGGTACTATGAATATGCAAGAGGTCATCATCCCTATTAGTTGCATAAACACTCGAGCTGGAAGTGAGTGTTGCGGCTGGAATTTTGTTATAAGGGCTTGCATGCTTGCTATCCTGGCTGGATTGGGGTATGCAAGGCCTTTTGAGGTGTCTATTGTGGCACCTAGATATTGTCGGATGTGGGACGGTTGCAGGTGAGACTTTGTGAGGTTTATTGTAAACCCTAAGTCGTGAAGTAGTTGGATTGTGGTGTGTGTGTGATTTACACATTGGGTATGCGACCTGGCTTTTATGAGCCAGTCGTCCAAGTATGGGAAGACGTGAATTTGTTGTCTTCTTAAGTGGGCTGCTACCACTGCCAGACATTTTGTGAAGACTCTGGGTGCTGTGGTGACTCCGAATGGGAGAACCTTTAACTGATAATGTTGACCGTCCACTACAAATCGAAGATATTTTTTGTGAGCAGGGTGAATGGGAATGTGGAAGTAGGCGTCCTTGAGATCTAAGGTGGCAAGGAAATCGCCTTGTTTGAGTAGAGGAAGGATTTGTTGAAGAGTGACCATATGAAAATGGTCTGAATGTATGTAGAGGTTTAATGGTCTGAGGTCCAGGATGGGCCTGAGGGTTCCGTCCTTCTTTGGAATGAGAAAATACAGTGAGTAGACCCCTGTGTTTAGCTGATGCAGGGGAACTGGTTCTATTGCATGTTTTTGTAAGAGGGAAAGTACCTCTTGTTTGAGAAGCGTCAAATGCTCTGTTGACATTGGACGCTGTTTGGGTGGTATGGTTTGGGGGAGTTGAAGTGAGTTCCAGGCAATAACCGGATTGGATAATTTGTCTCACCCACCTGTCCGTGGTAATGGCCGTGGTATTCTGCTGCTCTGTGTATGAACTGAGTGAACCCTATAGTGTCCTCTGGAGGGGATGGTCTAGATGGGTAGATATCATCTTGTGGTGTATCAGGAACATCTGGTGTGCCATAATTGTCCCATGGGTCATTTGGGATATTAGGATGACTAGGTTCTCCTAAAGGTTGATCATCGCCTTTGTACTCAGAAGGGTCCTCATCATCCTGAGGTGGAGGAGATTGTGAGGGTATTGGAGATGGAATAGGAGAGATGTGGTGTGGAGGAGGAGGTGGAGAAGGAATTCTCAAAGGAGAAGTGGCAATGTCTCTTCTTTAGAGGGAGTGGAGCTGGTGCAGGTTTGTCCAATTTCCTTTTCCTGGAAGGACTAACTATAAGTCGACCTGTATTTGGGTCTATTGCCAGAGTTTTTTTGGGTTGGATCAGGTTGGAAAAGCTCCTCCTCTGGAGTGTGTTGTTTCGGTGCCGATTTTTTCGGGTCCGAGTGTTTGTGTGGCACCAGTTTTGGAGTTGTTTTATGCTCCTTAGGTTTGGAAATGGGAGTTTTCCTCGGTTCCGTTGGGGTCTTTGGAACCGGTTCCGATAATTTTTTCGGCTCCGAAGGTTGAGTGCCAGCGGTTTTCGGAACCGGTTGTTTGTTTGGTTCCGATAGTTTTTTCGGATCCGAAGGTTCAGTGCCAGTGGGTTTCGGTGCTGAATGTGCCGATGTGGAACCAGGCCTCGGTGCGGGCGAAGACAGTGGTTTGTCTTTGGGTTTGTCTTTTGGTCTCGGTGCCGGGGATGGGGTTTCGGTACCGAGGGTAGGCTGGCTCGAGCCCGAGCGGCCTGAAGGCTTATGAGTTGACTTCTTTGCCGAGCCGGAAGGCGGGGCGTGGGAAGTTTTGTCCCGATGTGCACCTAGGCCCGAAGGTGAAGGTGTTACCGAAGCCTTTGTAGGAATGGATGGGGGGGGGGGTCGACGTCGGTACTTACGGCCCGTTGCCCAGGAGTGAGGACGTCGGAATCGTCTGCTTCGGAGGCGCTGATGATGCCCTCTTCGAGTTGTTCCTGCTCTGGTACATTGATGCCTTCTTGGAAGATATCGTCCGGTATCGATGTCGATGATCGAGCCATGCTTCTTCGAGCTCGACGATCCCGTATTGTTTTCTTGGAGCGGAAAGAAGCACAAGCTGGACAGTCTTTGGCCTCGTGCTCGGGCGAAAGGCAGAGGTTACACACCTCGTGAAGATAGGCGTGGGGAAACTTGGATCCACATTGAGGACACTTTTTGAAAGGAGTCCTTTCCATGAGCCAAAAGGCCTGATGGCGCAGCTAGGCCCGAAGGCCTGCGTCGACGACCGGAATCGAAGAATTCGAATTTGTAGAGATGCGCGTCGAAAAGGGAAAAACGATCGAAAACAATACCGAAGAAAGGGTGAAGGATTGCGCGTGGAAAATTAGAACGGTAGCGACACCGAACTGGAGCGCGACGAACACATCCGAGTTCGATGGCGGAAAAAAACAATCTGAAGATGGAGTCGATGCCCATGCGCACTATTGTCCAGAGGAGGAGTCACCTATCTCGTGACTCCCAAAAACGTATTCCAATACAACAACAAAGTGCAAACATCCGGGCCCATCACCAGATGGCGATCTATGCATAGTGTGTGGATCTGCAGCTCTACATGCCAAAAACAGATGCATACTGGTAAGTAGCATTTTCCTTTTGGCGGCAGTGATTTTGAGTTTTGGTTTCTTGTTCCGGAATTGGAAAAGAAGGGGGATTTAACAAAATGGTTCAGAAGTGATTTTTGGATGCAAGTATTGGGCTGAACAAAGGAAAAGGCTGAGAGGAAGCCAAATGTAGCTTGTGTCTGAACTGTCCTATTGTGATTATTTCCTGGGTTTATGCTTTCATTGTACTCAATTTCCAGGGTTTTTGGGGAAATGCAGTTTTTAGTGTTTGATGCTTGATGTTGTAAATGTGCTAGTTAATCTATTTATTAAGGAACAGTTAAAGCAAAATCCTTGATTCCATCTCCCAAATGAAAGTGAAAACGTCATTACGATAGTTGGGAAATGTTTAGTTATCAACATGAGGAGGAGTCAATGTCTGCAGGACTATATTGTTTGCAAGCTCAATGTTTAATACATAGCAGAAGTTGTATGCAGTAGTGTTGGCATAGTGATGTTGAGGGCCTGTGCTTAACATGGCTCTAGGCAATGAATGCACCTGTCAGAGGTTCGTATGTAAACTCATGACTGCCTAGGCAATGAATGCACCTGTCAGAGGTTCGTATGTAAACTCATGACTGCCTATTAAGTCTCTGGAGCGGTGGAGTTGTAGTACCCCATCGTCAATGGAAGGGTGATGTTCCTTCTCTGTGTTTCTTTCTAGAGATATGGTTCTTAATTAGGGAAGAGAAGTTGATGATTTTCATGAGTAAGATAATGACAAGGCTGAATCTATGTAGAGGGGCAGGCTAGTTCAGAATTGTTTCAGATTTGCACTGAGAATTACACCCAGCGACCACAGGTATTTGTGGCCTAAAGTAATGGCCCTGCTGCTAAGTAGAGAGCTACTGCTGCAGTAACATTTTATAATGTTAACCATTTATGGTTAGCGACCATGCACATCTTTAAGAATTTGGAAGCTGGACTATGCACTTTTTTCGATTTCTCACTTGCAAGATACAGTTGAATAGTCCATCATTTATGTTGTTTCTTTTTCTTATTTTAAACTGCATTCATTATTTTGCTTTTTCTTCTCAGTTAACAACTCTAGCCTAGAAAGAAGCAAGTCACTTTCTGATTCCAGTGATGTGGTTGTAGTTCAGAACAACTTAAAGGAATTATTGAAGAAATATAGTTATGGCATATGGTTATCAAAGTTGCCAAGATTTTACAAAGAAACTTTTAACCAAAATCTTGATGAAAAGTTTGTTGGGCAGCTTGAGAAATGGCCACATGTTTGCAAGGTAAGTTTTTAGAAATAACAGGTTTTGCTGTTGAAGCTTATGTAATGTGATATACTGCTAAGTTCTTTAAAAGATTCAATTTCCATTTGCAGAAGCCCGGTTTCATCTCCTTCCACAAAATCACTTTAATGCACTTGCACTTCATGTCAATATGTTTTAAATGTTTATCAGTATCAACTGCATAGTTTTATTACTTCTGTTTTTTTCTGTCTTTTTGCTTTGTTATAAAAAAAGGGGGAATTGCAGAGACTCTGAGGGCTCCGCCACCTACTGGATTACTTTGTTCTTTTTTATAAGCATTTTTCAGGGAAAGCTGTTTTTCCTGCCTCACTGTTCCCCACTGGACACGTGGGTTCACCCACAGAAGGATGTCTGCTGCCGGCAAAAAGATGGGCTTTTGTCTTCTGGCCAGTCGAGGGGTTCTTTGAAACTAGAGGCAGTTTGGAGAACCCATACGTCCCAAATGTGAAGGAACAACCCCAGCCAACCCTGACCTTTGGTTAGGAATAATGGGTATTCTTTACCTGATGTTCTGCCAGAGGTGTTAGCAGCTCTGCAGAAGCTTCCTCTGTGGCATCTTCCCTGGCCTAAGGCCTGGGAGAAAAAACCCTGAATTGCCTCTGATCTTGATATTGGTACTGACAGTTGCCCTGCACTCTTTAGGAGGGCGACGAGTAGGGGCAGCTGTAAGAGCAGCCCCTGCCGGTCCCTCTGAAAAAAACATGCTTGCTGAACACCCTTTTAATAGATTGCTGGGCCTTGTCCAGTAATGAGTCATAACGTCATGAACTGGTCTCCCAAGAGGCCTCTGTCACTGGGCCTGCCTCGGACGTAGCCAGCTCCACTTACTTGGGGTCAATCTTAATGAGAAGGGAATGTCTCTTCTCTGTTGAGAGCACACAGTTAGCGTTTCAAGAAAGCATATTGCTCCCTGACATTACACCCGCAGAAATCATATAGCCTGTGTTCTTTGCCTTCTCTGCCATGTCCACTATTTTTGTTAAATCCCCAGTATATCTGAGTTTATCCTGTCCGCCCTTCCAAGAATCAGTCAATTCAATTTTTGGGATCTTTAATATATTTTGTTATAAAGGTGGCCATCTTGCTATTATTTCCAGCCTCAGTGTGACTTTCCTATCTAGACATGGGCGAGGACATGCCACCCGAAGGCTTGTTTTCCTAATACGATTACCTACATACTAGATCACGTGGTGGTAAATCTCGTCCGGCTCCAGCATGTCTTTGCCAGCCCCTAATGTTCCTCTACTTGTGGAGTTTTCCAACCTGGGACACTTGAGACCACCCTCTTTTTTTCCATGGTCTACTAGGCCCTGTCTCGTTATAGGGTCATCCTGATCAGGGTCACCATATTCTTCCCCGTCATCTGAGTACCTGTCCCTTCATCCTCAATGGGGGTAAACCCAGGCTGGTGGAGAACACATGGGTCTTTTGCGGCGTTAGCTTCGTGTTTCATGAATGCCTGTCAGAGCTGTCAAAGGCATCAGTAGGAGAGGGAAGTCGGAGTCCTGGCTTTGCCCTCTTCATGTGCCTTTGGAGCTTCTTGAGGTAAGAGTGGTCTTCAAGGACCCAGTTCTTCCCCCAGCAGCTGCTTTACGCTGCACTGGGCAGCTGCCAGCAGTATCTGCCTGTTCAAGGGCTCTAAGGTGAGGGACATAGCCTGTTGACAGGTGGCATCCCCTTCTATAAATTCCTCATCTACAGGTATGGGGAACTGCCACTCCTCCACCTCATTAATGCTCACCTCACTCTTTGATTTTGCCATTGATGATCATGAGTGTAATATTTATACTGGAAAAGGTGGGGATTTAGGAAAATAAGATTGCCAAGTTAAGCCTGGTTTAATGTGCCCAGTCACATTCATTGGGCTCAGATATAAGTAGGCCTTGGTCAAACCGGGGAACCTTTGGTGATTTGGGGTAATTAAGTAATATCCTCAGGCTTCAACAAAAGGATACTCCATATTAGTGCGTAGTCCCAGAGTAGAAACAATTGGCAAAAACCTGGAAAAAACTGCTTAAAAGGACCAGTGGTTTCAGGGTGTTTTTAAATCCTGTGCTGCTTGCTTTTCCAACAAGGAGGAGATCAAAGAGATACAAGCGTGAGCATCCCTCTTCCTGAAATTCCTCTATCAGCATTGAACGTTCAGCGCACTTTGCGGTAGTAGAGCGGTCTCACTAATGAGGCAATCTGCGCAAGAGGAAAACCACAGAGAAGCTCCAACTGCGTGCAGTGACTGATGATTGCAAAAAAAAGGAAGTGGCGGCTCAACCGACTGCCACTTCACTCAACAAATGCTAATGCGATTGTCAAATTTCTTGCCAACAGCGAATAAGCAACAACCACTGC
Organism: Calotriton arnoldi; assembly: GCA_963921515.1. Lineage (NCBI taxonomy): Eukaryota > Metazoa > Chordata > Amphibia > Caudata > Salamandridae > Calotriton > Calotriton arnoldi. Next base: position 21,075 of record CAWUFW010021581.1, read on the forward strand.
GAGTAAAATCTATTAAGCAATAAGAATTTTCATCAAGATAAACAAAGTAACTTTAATTTAGGTATTGCATATATGTTGGACAACTGAGCTAATAATTGGAAGAAAGTAAAGAATAATCTGAGCCTCAGGTTCCGACATAGAATTCCACTGTGCGCACCTGTTACCGCATATGTTAGAGTTGCAAATTTCACAGAAGACACTGCAACTTAGCAATTTTCCTCCGATAAATTCCCGCAGGTCAAACCTTTTGCAGTTTACCAGGGTAAAATGCCCTGTAAATACTGGGTCATTAAGATTTTGGTGTTGAAAGCACCAAACTTCTCCTTCTGTGCACCACCTTTAGGACAAAACTCATATTAGGTAATATTAATGCACCAAATAATTTACGATCTGTGTCCGATTTCATCCTGTGTGATAATTCAGACATGTTATGTTAAAGCCTTGGGCCGTTTTAAGAGATTGATGAGAAGAGAGAAATAGAATAACAGGTCATGTTGTATTTGATGAAGCAATTAGTTGTACTACGATCTGAATGTCTCATGCAGCGACTGCACTTCTGTTAGGAAATAGCCTTGGCTGTCCTTCACAGTAATGTTCCAGGGTCTCTTGCTCCTTGCTTGTCACCTTTTGACTCTTCAGAACAGCTTTCTGTTGATTTTATATTACCTTTTCTATTTTTAGGTCTCGGCTGTAGACCGCGCATGCGCTGTCTCAAAGAGACATGCTGTATCTACTTTGTGGGTTTCAGCCCGCGCATAGGCTTCCCATTTGCTGGCTCCATCGTCGCTCTCCTATTCTTGCTCCCCATTTGTCCATGGAATGCATTTGTCATGCCTCTTCCTGTGTTCACCCCTCCAGAGAGCAGGGACCAAGTACACTATCCCTAATTTTATGACCAATTTAGGAGCTTCTTTTTTCTTGGTTTATGAGCCCTCCTCAGGAGTGCTGGTGTTTTCATTCGCTCAGAGTGTTGTTTTTAAAATAGTTTTCTTATCCCTACTGTACACAGTTGATGCTGCCCTCGCCCATGTATCCTTGGTTGCCGTTCTTGTTTAACTGCCACACTGGGCCTTGTACCATACCCTCAGATTGAAGATTTCCCTCTCAGTCTGCCATGGTGCCTCAGTAACTGCCCACGACCCTGCTACCCATCACACACGAAGGCATCCATGTCTCATCCCACGATCCCCGCCAGGCACAGTAGGCCCTCCCACTTCTAGGTCCTCTACTGTTATGATGCCTCACTACCCCTCACTCCTGGGCTCTGTGGCCCTCCCTCCTCCTTGCTGAACAGTGGCCTATCATGGAAACTTGCGCGGTAGGACACTCACCTCAGAGCGGCTGTGCTGCAGCTGGCCCGCGCCCTGAGAGACCTGCGCGAGCAATGGAGATCCAGCTTGGGGACGGGCATCATCGCAAGCAAATGCCGCCTGGGCACAACCGTCGGCAATGCACGGACGTCTCCATCACCCTACTCCGTACTGTTGAGGGCCATCTTGTGACGGGCTTGGCTTCATAGCAAACCTATATAAACCGACCTGTATTTTTTTTGTATCGCTACATTAAGTCTAGGCAAATGGTTATTATTAACAAGCGGGAACCTAACGTTGACAGACCGAGGATTGACTGACTCCAACATGGCCTCAGAAGAGACCGATCTTGCCGCAGGCATGCTCTTCAGTATAGGGGTGGCGGTGTTCGAACTTTCTTTTCCAGCCTTCCCTTGCAAAATTATGTTTTTTTTTTTACAGTTAATATGTGAGTTGTGACGTGATTCATTCAGCGTTTAAGCCAAAACATGACTGCTTATTGAGGGTATCTCCTCTAAGGATTATAGACACAGACTGATATTCAGTAATGTTTTCAGTTTATCAAAACACAAACGTGCATGTAATACAAGCAAGCCTTTTTGGTTTCATTTCCATATCTTAGGCATTTACAACAGCTGCAAAACTCTTGTGCTGATTCAACACTTGGGTGACAAGAGGCCCCTGATTTGCTGGGACAGTCCCAAAATTCCTTCCAAAGGTGGTATCTGCTTTTCATTTCAACCATTAATCAATCGGTTGAGCTACCTGTTTTCTTCCCTGAACTAGACTCTGTAGCAGAAAGAGCTCTTCATACATTAGATGTCAAAAGAACATTCATGTATTATGACGACAGAACAAAGGATTTTTCACTAAACAAACTTTTGTTGCTTTTGCTTCCCCTCATGAAGGGAAATCTATTTAAAAAGCTGGTATATCTGAAAGAGACTATTAGTTATAGATTCCTTACCTTAGAATTACCCCCAGGCATCAGACTGGATCTGGAGAATTTTTTCTCAGCAGTACCCCTGCCTGTCGGTAGGTGGCGTCGGTCGACTCCCTGTTCGGTGTCGTGATCGCCGTGGTTACGTTGCGGTATCTACTTAGACGTCGCCCCTGTGCGCTGATGTCAGTTCTTTTTCCGCCCAAGCCAGCACAGATCCGTAGAGAGCAGTACTGTTAGTCAATTTTGACAAGCTCTTTTTCGACTTTTGTCGACATCTTTTTCGAGTCGTTTGACTCCTGTTGCACGTAGGGATGTCCCGTCCTCGAACGGGCTTCAAGCCTTGTGACTCCTGTCACAAGTTGATGTCGGTCACGGACCCGCACCTCGTGTGCCTCTGGTGCCTGGAGCGCGACCACGACCCGAGGTCATGCTCTTAATGTCGGTCCATGAACCCGAAGTCTTTGCGGGAGCGGTCCCGAAACCTTCTGGAGGCCCAGCAGTCAGCTCCGCGCCACTCTAGGTCCCCATCGAGAGGGAGGTTGCGGGACCGGTCGTGGAGTCATCACCATCATTCCTCCTCGAAGTCTTCGTCATGGGGTAAATCGAAGCACAAGAAGAAGGCAAAGAAGCACTGTCGCTCTTCGCCTTCTCCCCGTCCGTCGGCTGATGCGACGCAGAAGGTCGTCGTCCTTGGGCTCCGCCCCCGGAGTCTGCTGGGACGGCTCCGAGCCTCCCTCCCTTCCCGGGAACCGGAGCGTCCCCTGCCCAGCTTTGTGCATATTACGAAGCCCTCCACTCCATCTTTGGGCAGCTGAGGCCTTGGGCCTTGAGCTTCTTACGGTGGCAGTCAGGACTAACCTTCTGACTGAGATGCTTCAGCCGGCAGCAGCCCTTTTTGGAGGCCCTGCCGCCGTTCAATGAGGCCCTCACAGACATCCTTCTGGGCACGTGGTCCCAGCACAGGGACTCCTGTGGATAGGATGATTGCCCAACGCCACCGCCCGGCTCCGGGCCACCCACTCTTCCTCTCCCAACACCCTACCCCCGAGAGCTTGGTGGTCCAACCCTCAACCCCAGATAGGGAAACCAAGGAGCCGGACCATCTTGGGAAGATGTTTTCTTCCGCCAGCTTAGGACTGCGGTCGGTGAACACCGCATGTCTCTTGGGCCGGTACACCCATTCTGTGTGGGACACGGTTGCGCAAGTGCTGCCACAGTGCCCAGAGGAGGCCCGGAATGTACTCCCCTGTGCGGTTGCAGAGGGTAGAGACGCAGCAAAGTTCGCTGTCCGATGTGGGCTGGATACTGCCGTCTCGCTGGGTAGAACGATTTCTACGTCAGTAGCCTTGAGACGCTACACCTTGCTGAGGTCCACTGGCTCTTCCGGGGATGTCCAATCGACCCTTTTGGACATGCCCTTTGATGGCCGTCGCCGAACAATGCGCTCGAGCGCGTCAAGGACTCTAGAGCTACGGCAAGATCCTTGTGCCTCGCTGCCACCTCTCGCCCCATTCAGTCTGCCTTTCGTGGCTACAGAAGGGGTGCCCTACCACGTTCCACCCAGGGCCACAGGCCGGCGCAAGCTACTCAGCCTCTGCGCGGCCAGGGACATGGGACCCAGCGCCGTGGGTCTGGGGGCCAGTCCCCCAGTGCCCCCTCTGCAGAAGCATCCAAACCTTCCTAGCTTGACCTTTCGGGGCCACCGGCTGCCAGTGGGCGGCAGGATCCGCCATTTACTCCCCCACTGGCACATGATCCCTTCGGACAGGTGGCTTTTGCAGATAGTCCGAAGGGGCTACTCCCTCCCCTTCGAGACTATCCCTCCCTCCATGCCACCAACACTCAATCGCATGTCGCAGGATCACTTGACCCTTCTCTGTCAAGAAGTTATGGCTCTCTTGGCCAAGGGAGCTATCGAGCGCGTCTCTGTCCCAGAAGTAGGATGTAGTTGCTACTCCCACTACTTTCTGGTACCCAAGAAGAACAAAGGCCTGTGTCCTATCTTAGACCTCCGGGACGTCAACAGCTTACTCCGGAAGGAGAAGTTCAAAATGCTCACCTTCGCTTAGGTCTTGTCTGCCCTCGACCCTGGAGACTGGATGGTAGCGTTGGACTTGCAGGACGCGTATTTTCACATCCCTGTCTTGCCTGCCCACCGGCGTTACCTACGGTTCACGGTTGGCAACGAGCATTTCCAGTTTACCGTGCTCCCCTTTGGCCTTACTAGTGCCCCTCAGGTGTTCACGAAAGTGATGGCGGTGGCCGCAGCTCATCTGAGCAGATCAGATGTTCCAGTCTTCCCCTAACTCGACGACTGGTTGTTGAAGGCAAGCTCGCCCCAGGCGGTCGTCTCCCACCTCCAGACTACGGCGGACCTCCTGCATTCGCTGGGGTTCACAGTCAACGTGCCGAAGTCTCACCTGAACCCCTCTCAGAAGCTCCTTTTCATTGTAGCAGTTCTGGATACCTCGCAGTTTTGGGCCTATCCTCCTGAGCAGCGAGTCCGGGATATTCGGGCTATGATACCGATGTTCCAGCCTCTATCGCGGATTTCGGTGAGAAGGACCCTGAGTCTGCTGGGCCTCATGGCCTCCTGCATCCTGCTGGTGGATCATGCAAGGTGGCATATGCGGGCTCTGCAGTGGGACCTGAAGTTCCAGAGGGTGCAACATCAGGGCAATCTTTCCGATGCCGTTCAGATTTTGGAGGGGACTGCACGTCAGTTGCAGTGGTGGCTCACGAACCAGGATTGGGTCAACGGCAGATCCCCTCTCCCTTCCCCAACCAGAGTTCACAGTGGTGACAGATGCGTCACTCCTGGGCTGGGGCGGCTACATGGGAGAGGAAGAGATCAGAGGCCTCTGGTCTCCAGCGGAGTCCGGGCTCCACATCAACCTTCTGGAGCTCCAGGCAATTCGCCTAGCACTGAAGGCATTCCTTCCTTCCTTCTGTCAAAGGAAGAGTAGTGCAGGTGTTCACGGACAACACTTCCACCATGTGGTACTGCAACAAACAGGGTGGGGTGGGGTACTGGACCCTATGTCAAGAGGCCCTTCACCTCTGGAAGTGGCTGGAACATCAGGGCATGTTCCTGGTGGTTCAACACCTAGCAGGTTCCCTGAACACCAGGGCGGACAATCTCAGCTGCCGGTGCATGATGGATCACGAATGGCGTCTTCACTCGGAGGTGGTGCAAGGTCTCTTTCAGCAGTGGGGAGAGCCTTGGTTAGATGGCCACCGAAGAGACCGCGCAATGTCAGCAGTTCTGCGCGTTGGAGTTTCCAAGGCGACACTCGCTCGGCGACGCTTTTCGTTGCGAGTGGAGTTGCGGTCTTCTATACGCCTTTCCACCTATACCACTTCTACCCAGAGTGCTGAAGATCAGGCGCGACCGGGCCCAAGTCATTCTGGTGGCTCCGGACTGGGCACGAAGAGTCTGGTATCCCGAGCTTTAACATGGCCACTGATCCTCCGATCAGACTGCCTCTTCGGGAGGATCTTCTGTCGCAGCAGCAGGGGTCGGTCCTCCACCCGAACCTGTCCAGCTTCCACCTCCTTGCGTGGAGATTGAGCGGCGATAGTTGACCGCTTTTGACCTTCCACCCCAAGTCTGTAATGTTATCTTGGCAGCCAGGCGTCCCTCCACTAAATCTGTATACACCTGTAGATGGGACAAATTTGCCACGTTCCGCCCAGAGCCACAGGCCTGCGCAAGCTGTCCAGCCTCTGCGCGGCCAGGGACGTGGATCCCTCCGCCGTGGGTCGGGGGCCAGCGGGCGGGCCAGTCCACCAGCGCCCTCTGCAGCAGCCTCCAAACCCTCCTAGTCCGACCTTTCAGGCTCATCAATTGCCAGTGGGCGGCAGGTTAAGCCATCACCTCCCCCACTGGCTCAACATCACGTTGGACAGGTGGATTTTGCAGATAGTCCAAAGGAGCTGCTCCCTCCCCTTCGAGACTACCCCTCCATCCATGCCACCTCAATTCCATCGCATGTCGGAGGATCACCTGGCCCTTCTCCAACAGGAAGTCATGGCTCTTATCCAAGGGAGCCATCGAGCGCGTTCCTGCCCCAGAAGTCGGTCGTGGTTGTTATTCCCACTACTTTCTGGTGCCCAAGAAGGACAAGGGCCTGCATCCTATCTTGGATCTCAGGGAAGTTCAAGATGTTGACACTGGCTCAGGTCCTGTCTGCTCTCGACCCTGGAGACTGGATGGTAGCGATGGACTTGCAGGACGCTTATTTTCAGATCCCCGTCCTGCCGGTCCACTGGCGTTACCTGCGGTTCACGGTAGGCCACAAGCACTTTCAATTTACCGTGCTCCCCTTTGGCCTTACCAGCGCCCCTCGGGTGTTCACGAAAGTGATGGCAGTGGTCGCAGCTCATCTGCGCAGATCAGGGGTTCCAGTCTTCCCCTATCTGAACGACTGGCTGTTCGACTGGCTGTTAAAGGCTGGCTCGCCCCAGGCTGTTGTCACCCACCTCCAGACTATGGCTGACCTCCTGCATTCGCTGGGGTTCACCATCAATGTGCCGAAGTCACACCTGATCCCCTCTCAGAAGCTCCTTTTTATCGGAGCGGTTCTGGACACAGGGCAGTTTCGGGCTTATCCTCCCAAACAGTGAGTCTGGGGTATTCGGTCTATGATTCCGATCTTTCAGCCTCTATCCCGGGTTTCGGTCAGAAAGACCCTGAGGCTACTGGGCCTCATGGCCTCCTGTATCCTGCTGGTGGACTATGCCAGGTGGCATATGCGGGCTCTGCAGTGGCACCTGAAGTTCCAGTGGGCGCAGCATCAGGGGAATCTTTCAGATTGCGTCCAGATCTCAGAGGGCACTGCACACCAGTTGCAGTGGTGGCTAACAAACCGAGATTGGGTCAACGGCAGATCCCTCTCCCTTCCCCAACCAGAGTTCACAGTGGTGACAGATGCATCACTGCTGGGGTGGAGTGGCCACATGGGAGAGGCAGAGATCAGAGGCCTCTGGTCTCCGGCGGAGTCCGGGCTCCATATCAAGCTTTTGGAGCTTCGTGCGATTCGCCTTGCACTAAAAGCATTCCTTCCCTCTGTCCGGGGAAGAGAGGTGCAGGTGTTCACGGACAACCCCACCGCCATGTGGTACTGCAAGAAACTGGGCGTGGTGGGGTTGTGGACCCTATGTCAAGAGGTTCTCTGCCTTTGGACATGGCTGGAACATCAGGGCATATCTCTGGTGGTTCAACACCTGGCAGGTTCTCTGAACGCCAGGGCGGACGAACTCAGCCGCAGGTACATGATGAATCACGAATGGCGTCTTCACTGAGGTGGTGCATGGTCTCTTTCAGCAGTGGGGAGAGCCTTGGTTAGATCTATTCGCCACCGAAGAGAACTCGCAGTGTCAGCAGTTCTGCACGTTGGAATTTCCAAGGCGGCACTCGCTAGGCGATGCTTTTCGTCGTGAGTGGAGTTGCGGTCTTCTATACGCCTTTCCGCCGATTCCACTTCTGCCCAGAGTGCTGAAGAAGATCAAGTGCGACCAGGCCCAAGTCATTCTTGTGGCTCCGGATTGGGCGAGAAGAGTCTGGTATCCGGAGCTGTTACACATGGCCATCGATCCTCCGATCAGACTGCCTCTTCGGGAGGATCTTCTGTCGCAGCAGCAGGGGACGGTCCTCCACCCGAACCTGTCCAGCCTCCACCTCCTTGCGTGGGGATTGAGCGGCGACAGTTGACAGCTTTCGACCTTCCTCTCGAAGTCTGTAATGTTATCTTGGCAGCCAGGCGTCCCTCCACTAAAATGGTATATGCCTGTAGATGGAACAAATTTGTGGCATGGTGCACAGCAAAGGCTGTGGATCCCCATTCTGCCCCCTTTTCAGAGGTTCTCCTCTTCATTCTTTCTTTGGCCCAGCAGGGCTCTGCTCAGGGCACTCTCAAAGGCTATCTTTCGGCCATTTCGGCCTTCCTTCGGCTGCCTGATCAGCCTTCTCTTTTCAAGTCCCCTATTGTAAATCGCTTCCTTAAGGGCATTACTCATTTGTTTCCTGCTACTCCTTTCGTGATGCCCCAGTGGGACTTGAACCTGGTTCTTATTTACTTGATGTGTGCTCCCTTCGAGCCGCTACATAACTGTCCTCTCAGACTTTTAACCCTTAAAACTTCCTTTCTGGTGGCTATCACCTGTGCTCGCAGTGTGAGTGAGCTACAGGCCCTCTCTTCTAAGCCTCCTTTCCTGGCTGTTCATCCGGACAAGGTTGTCCACCGCACTAGACCTTCTTTCCTTCCCAAAGTGGTTACCTCTTTCCATATAGGACAGACCATCACTTTGCCCACCTTCTTCCCGCCTCCGCTTCCTTCTAAAGAGGAAGAGAGGCTACACCGTCTGGATCCAAAACATGCCCTTTCCTTCTATCTGGATCGCACAAAACAATTCCAGGTGGATGACCAGCTCTTTATCGGTTATGTGGGCGCCAAGAAAGGTCGGGCCGTGCAAAAGCGAACCATCTCCCGATGGGTCGTTCTTTGCATCAAAATCTGTTATTCCTTAGCGAAAAAAGAGCCTCCAGTTGCGTTGCGTGCCCATTCCACCAGGGCGACAGCAGCCACTACTGCTTTGGGACGTGGAGTCCACCTTCTTGACATCTGCCATGCAGCTACGTGGGCTTCTCTGCACACGTTTACCAAACACTATTTCCTGGACAGCCAAGTCCGGAGGGACGGCTTCTTCGGCCGTTCAGTTCTCCAGGACTTTCTGGTGTGAACTTGGTTCGCACACCCACCACCGGGGTTGGTATTGCTGGGGGTATCTATTCTAAGGTGAAGAATCCATAACTGTCTCTTTTAGATGAACAAGTTACTTACCTTCGGTAACGATATATCTGTAAGAGACATAGGTTAGTTATGGATTCCTCACCGCCCCACCCATCCTCCCCGTTCTGCGAACTGATTTCTAGGGTAAGGGACTTCCCTTTCAGGGATCTAGTTTTGGTGCACCAGTGGTCAGTGTCTTGCATGGCTCTGCGCTTCTGGCGTGGAATGTTGTTTAAAGAACTGACGGCGCGTGAGGGTGGCGTCTAAGTAGATACCACGACGTCATTCCGGCGATCACGACGCCAACGACGAACGTGGAGTTGACCGACGCCACCTATCAACGCGCAGAGGTACTGCTGAGGGAAACAAATTCTCTGGATCCAGTCTGACGCCTGGGGGTAATTCTAAGGTGAGGAATCCATAACTAACCTATGTCTCTTACAGATGTATCGTTACCGAAGGTAAGTAACTTGTTCGTCAGCACTGTGAACTCTGGTTGGGACAATGGAGAGGGATCTGCTGTTGACCCAATCCTGGTTCGTGAGCCACCTCTGCAACTGACGTGCAGTCCCCTCCGAGATCTGGACGACATTGGAAAGATTGCCCTGGTGTTGCGCCCACTGGAACTTCAGGTCCCACTGCAGAGCCCTCATACACCACCTGGCATGATCCACCAGCTGGATGCAGGAGGCCATGAGGCCCAGCAGCCTCTGGGTCATTCTCACCGAAATCCGGGATAGAGGCTGGAACATCAGTATCATAGCCTGAATATCCCAGTCTCGCTGCTCGGAAGGATGGGCCCGAAACTGCGCTGTGTCCAGAACTTCTGAGAGGGGTTCAGGTGTGACTTCGGCACGTTGACTGTGAACCCTAGCGAATGCATGAGATCCGCCGTAGTCTGGAGGTGAGAGAAGATAGTCTGGGGCGAGCTTGCCTTCAATAACCAGTCGTCGAGATAGGGGAAGACTGGAACCCCTGATCTGCGCAGATGAGCTGCGACCTCCGCCATCACTTTCGTGAACACCCGAGGGGCACTGGTAAGGCCAAAGGGGAGCACGGTAATCTGAAAATGCTCTTGGCCAACCGTGAACCGTAGGTAACGCCGGTGGGCAGGCAAGACAGGGATGTGAAAATACTCATCCTGCAAGCCCAACGTTACCCTACAGTCTCCAGGGTTGAGGGCAGACAAGACCTGAGCCTAGGTGAGCATTTTGAACTTCTCCCGGAGGAAGCGGTTGACGTCCCTGTGTTCTAAGATAGAACGCAGGCCTTAGTTCTTCTTGGGTACCAGAAAGTAGTGGGCGTAGCAGCCATGACCTACTTCTGGGACAGGGACGCGCTCAATAGCTCCCTTGGCCAAGAGAGCTGTAACTTCCTGACGGAGAAGGGCCAAGTGATCCTCCGACATTCGATGGAGTGTTGGTGGCATGGAGGGCGGGGTAGTCTCGAAGAGGAGGGAGTAGCCCCTTCGGACTATCTGCAAAACCCACCTGTCCGACGTGATGTTGTGCCAGTGGGGGAGGTGATGGCGGATCCTGCCTCCCACTGGCAACTGGTGGCCCTGAAAGGTCAGACTAGGAAGGTTTGGAGGCTGCTGCACAGGGGGCACTGGTGGACTGGCCCGCCCGCTGGCCCCCAGACCCACGGCGCTGGATCCCACGTCCCTGGCCGCGCAGAGGCTGAGTAGCTTGTGCCGGCCTGTGGCGCAGGGTGGAACGTGGTGGGGCACACATTCTGTAGCCACGAAAGGGGCGAAAGGCAGACTGAATGGGGCGAGAGGTGGCAGCGAGGCCCAAGGATCTGGCCGTAGCTCTAGAGTCCTTGAAGCGCTCGAGCACGTTATCCGCCTTCTCGCCAAACAGGCGACGACCATCAAAGGGCATGTCCAAAAGGGTCGATTGGACATCCCCGGAGAAGCCAGTGGACCTCAGCCAGGCGTAGGGTCTCAAAGCTACTGACGTAGAAATCGTTCTTCCCATCGAGTCGGCGGTATCCAGCCACATCGGATGGCGAACTTTGCTGCGTCTCTACCCTCTGCGACCGCACAGGAGAGTACAGTCCGGGCACTGTGGCAGCACTTGCGCAACCGTGACCCACACAGAGTGGGTGTACCGGCCCAAGAGACATGCGGTGTTCACCGACCACAGCCCTAAGCTGGCAGAAGAAAACATCTTCTTCCCAAGATGGTCCAGCTTCTTGGATTCCCTATCTGGGGAGTACTAGGGAACGCGTCTTTTGAGGTTGAGGCTTGTGCCACCAATCTCTCGGGGGTAGGGTGTTGGGAGAGGAAGAGTGGGTCGCCCAGAGCCGGGCAGTGGCGTCGGGCAAGCATCCTATCCACAGGAGCCCGTGTGCTGGGCTTGGACCACGTGCCCAGAAGTATGTCTGTGAGGGCCTCATTGAATGGCAGCAGGGGCTCCGAAGAGGCCTCTGCCAGCTGAAGCACTTCAGTCAGGAGGTTAGTCCTAACTGCCACCTTAGGAAGCTCAAGGCCTCAGCCGCCCTACGCAACACCACAGCGTAGGAAGATCCCTCCTCCGTGGCCAGGGTAGGGGGAGAAAGCATACCAAGGTCTGGGGAGGTATCCAGACCACTGGCCTCACCAAACTCCTCTCTCTAGTCCGGCTCTTCAAGCTGGTCTGCCAGAGGGTCAACAGACCCCTCCCAGTCCTCCTCATCCTCCCTGGCTGCCACTCAGGGCGAAAAGGAACACCAGGGTAGAACAGTGGTACAAACGTACCGACCGGCGCCGGTACCGGCGTCGATCGACGATGGTCGCGGTCCGTGTCCAAGTCGAGGGGGAGGCCGGGTTCGACGCCGGCCGGGGACACAACCGGCATCGGAGGGGTCGTCAGAGGAATCGGTGTCGGGGGAGGCGTCGTGAGGTCGACCAGCGCCGATCCGGATCCAGGCCTGGATCCCTGGGGGCCCCTGCGGTGCCGAGGCCGGAGCCGCCGGCATCGAAGGCCTAGAGCCCCCAGCCGAGTCTGCGGGGCCTGAAGGCGCACCGGCAGAGTCCGGCTGCCCAAAGATGGAGTGGGAGGGCTTCGTAAAATGCACGAAGCTGGGCAGGGGACGCTCCGGCTCCCGGGAAGGTAGGGAGGCTCGGAGCCGTCCCAGCAGGCTCCGTGGGCGAAGCCGAAGGACGACGATATTCCGCGTCGGCCGACTGACGGGGAGAAGGCGAAGAGCGACGGTGCTTCTTCGTCTTCTTCTTGTGCTTCGACTTACCCGATGACGAAGACTTCGAGGAGGAATGATGGTGATGACTCTGCGACTGGTGCCACGACCTCCCTCTCGACGGGGACCTTCGAGCGACGCAGAGCTGACTGCCGGGCCTCCAGAAGCTTTCGGGGCCGCTCCCGCAAAGACTTCGGGTTCATTGCCCAACAGTCGGAGCACGGCCTCGGGTCGTGGTCGCGCTTCAGCTACCAGAGGCACACGAAGTGCGGGCCCGTGACCGACATCAACTTGTGACAGGAGTCACAAGGCTTGAAGCCTGTTCGAGGACGGGACATCCATACGTGCACCAGGAGTCGAACAACTCGAAAAAGAGGTAGACAAAAGTCAAAAAAGAGCTAGTCAAAAATTGACTAAGGGTACTGCTCTCTCCGGATCTGCGCTGGCTGGCGCGGAAAAAGAAAGAACCGACTTCAGCGTGCATGGGCGGCGTCTAAGTAGATACTGCAATGTCACCACGACGATCACAAAGCCGACGACGAAAGCGGAGTCGACCGACGCCACCTACCGACGGAACAGGGGTACTGTTGAGGAAAAAATTCTCCGGATCATGTCTGACACCTGGGGGTAATTCTAAGGTAAGGAATCCATAACTAATATATGTCTCTTACAGATATATTGTTACCGAAGGTAGGTAACTTGTTCTTCTAGATGGAATGTTAAATGTATGCAAACATGCTATCTTGACGCCAATAGAACTTTGTCTATACCTCCTAGAGCCCATTCAACTCGTAAAATTTGAGCATCTATGGCTTTTTTAGGTAACATTCCTACATCTAACATTTGTAAAGCAGCAACATGGTCTACACCACACATCTACAAAACATTATTGTGTGAATGTGTTTGCACGCCAGCAAGCTAAGGGGGGGACAAGCAGTGCTAAGAAAAAAAATTCAGACAATTGCAACGCTCACTGGTTAGCCACCGCTTTGTAATGCTATACGGTCTATGCAAAGTATGTTTATCTACAGCACACGTGCCTCAAACGATTGTTACCCTGTAAGCATCTGTTCTTGGCATGTAGAGCTGTAGATTTGCATGCGCCCTCCCTCCTCCCGTGACACCTATGGTTGTTGCAGTTCCCATTTACATTCCACATGCATGGACATCTCTGTACTTTCACTTACTTCATTCTAACCCTCTTGAGGGAAAACAATCGAACAATGGAGTCAATGCCCATGCGCATTATCACCGAGAGGCAGAGTCACCTTACCTTGTGACTCGAAAGACTTCTCTGAAGAAAAACAACTTGCAAACATCCAGACCCAACACTAGATGGCCGAAGCATGCAAAGCTTGCTTCAGCAAGGGAGACTTCTGCTGGTTGTGTGGTGGGAAATGAAGTCTAGGGATACCATGCTACAGAGAAGGACTAGTTGGTAATGGGGGGTGCATGAGGCTAGTACTACAGAGGATGCCCAGTGAGGATAGTGTTGAGAGTATTGTCTGGTGGTCCACTAAAATCAAAGGCTGCAGTAACATCTGGGAGAAGTTGAGTGATGAAAGAGTAGAGATGGTTTTAGTGGCAGAAAACTGGATAAGAACTTTTTTGTATTATTGTAATTCACGGAACACTGATTTGGAGGGGGTTGAGTAGGCTGTTGGTGTAGGATTTTTGTCAGGTTGTTTCCTTCCAGGGTTTTGGAGAACAGCAGTTGGAGAATGTGGGCAAAATCTTGGAGTGTCCAGGTCGGCTATAAGTTTTTTTTAGTTTTTTTTTAGTAATGGATTTAATATTGTTTGAAAGCAATATTTTGTTTTTAAATTATTTACATGAATTTTATATTTAACTTCGTGTAACATATTCTAGGATTGTACACTTCAGCACAGTATTTTCATAATGGAAGTATTAGTACTGTAAATGAACTATCCCTATAATTTCCCATGCAATAAACAAGCAGCCCTCTTAGTGAGAAGACTAGTTGAATGGCTTCAAAAATGTGAGCGCGTTTGGGCAACGGTGGTGGTGCTTGCTGATTTGTGGGTTGAATGGGTCTGAAAAGGTTTAGGTGGTGGTGTGCTGTTACAAGGATAGGTAGAACACAGGCCAGGAAACATAGGTGTAAAGATTGGAGTGGTGGAACTGAATACATGAGTAGGATTTGGGGGGCAAATTGAAGTAGTTTAGGAGTCTGACAAGAGCTTAACAGAATGGAGAGATCTAGGGTGAGAAATGGGTTGCAATATTTTTGACTGTCAGTGGTGATTTAGCGTGTGAGCAAGTTAGGGATAGACTGAAATGTAGTGATCTGCTTAATGTCTGAATGTGGGCATCGAGAGAGGAGATAATTTCTTTATAGTAAGTGAATTTTTCTGATTAAAGACAGCACAAAAAATGTAAATGATTTCTTGTATATTATTAGAAAGTCAGGCTGCTGGATGTGTCATTTGATTGTGATACAGAATTAAAAAATAGGGGTCAGACAGTACAAAAGAGAGGGAGCATGTCAAATACTGATTGCAGACTCATGTTGATGTCTTTAGATACACCTCTAGATTCAGAATCATTCTTTTGAAAAGAATTTTCTATTTATCAGCCCATTGTATACTTGAGCGATAGCTACATATTTGTCAGACCTTGTTCGGGGACCAAAGGGCAGACCGGGGCTGCTGGGCTACAACTGTGGTGGTAGAGGTTGTTTTCCAGTGGAGTCCATCTTACTATAGCTCTTCAGACTGGACGAAGTACACCCCTTTTGCAGTGGACACTCACAGTAGCACAGGCAAGCAGTCAAACTCTTTTCAGGAAGGTAGTGTGAGGAACAAGAGATCAGATTTAATGGTCAAACACACACAATAATGTATTGTCCAGACCAGCCCAGTGCTTATCTTTATGTCAAAAGAAAGTACTTTATTTGACAGCAAAATGAAATGCTACACACTAGAAGGATGGTTACAGGTTTGCAATATCACCAATTGGTTCCGGCGAAGCACTGCATCGTCTGCGGTGAACTCATCCCCCCTCCCTTTTTGGACATCCCCAATGTCTATAGTAAGTTAAGTACAGATAAGGAGAAGGTGCAGATAACTATTGTGTAGTATCTTGTAATGACTGTGTAACCTGGGAAAAGGAATGTAGGTTGTGGAAGGTTGAAGGGCCTTGGAAGGTTTGGTGGGGCTCTGGGTTCCATATCTATCAGTTGAGACAGACACCCAGCGCTGGTGGGTGTATGAGGCGTTTGGAAGATTTACAATCACTCCTTTACAACTTAATTGAAGAAGCGTCATTTCTACAGTGGTGACGATTTGGGCATGGAAGCATAGTATCTAACGCCTCAACACCCGAATCGGTCACCAGTGTTTGACGTCTACCGTCAACAACCTAGTTCTAATTGTGGCGGAGCAGAGCCCAGCTGTGAGTGGAGCACCACATAAGGACGAAGTCAAGTGCTTTCACTAAGGTTTGGCTAGATCGACTGTTTTGTCATCAGTGGTGCCGCGGGAGCGACCGTTGAGTCAGCTCGTGGCTGCTGGAGCATCCATTGTTAAAGGCACGAGAGTCGGCAGGCATGAGAGCGGTAGACATACTGTTAATCAGCGTGTGAAATCAGCACGTGGCAGCTGGAACGTGTGGGAGTGTGCTCATCCGCTGAAGAGGCATCCGTAGAAACCGATACCTGAGTGGCGCGTGATTATGCAGGAGCGTGCTCATCCAAGTTGCTGCAGAGTAGGCGTTCTTGGATACAGGCCTGTGAGCAGTGTGTGACATATACACATGTATCTCGCTCTCACAATGCGCTGTGGCTGCTGAAGCTGTCCTTTGAGGCGCACTGCCTGCGCCTTAGAGAACAGTAGTATCGCAACCTGACACTTTATGCAAATTGAAGGTGAGGCTTAGCACTGTACATACTGCTAGACTGAGCCGGCTCGCCACACACAGCTAGACTCCGCTAGCTCCTCTGCTAAGAGAGCATTACAAGGTGTTCTTCAAAAAGCTAATATTGGATGGATAATAGTGCTGTAAGTTGCAAACTGATTGGTGAGATGAGGGCCTATTCTCAGTCTTCACGCTATTGCCCTAGCTGGAGACAGGAATTCTCATCTCGCTTACAGTCTGAGCTCTCTGACTTACAGCCGGCAGGGTATTGACCCATCACAACTACAACTTTGCACACAAAAAAAAAACCTGTTGTCACAATACTGTTCAGACTGGTGAAGCATTGAGGACTGCTACTGGTGGGCGTATGTCGTCGTGTGTTTCGGGTTTTGAGCCGGGTACCGGTGAACCAATGTAGAAGGTTGAAAGGGCCATATGCCACAGGATGCAGAAAATTGCACAGCCTGTATTTATTTTAATGTCAGCAGGGGAGCCAGGTTTGAAATGGACAAAATAGAAAAAAGGTGTTTACCCATTATGCAGGGGTTTGTGGAAACACCCTGGGTGCGGAAAGGAGAACCTCTCTGCTTATGCACTGTTTGTGTCTGGAAGGTCAGGAGGACTTCAAATACCTTCCGCACTTGGACGATGCAGAAGCAGAAGGCCTGAATGAGTTTGAGGTGTGAATAAAAAGATTAGATAAGCATTACTTGCCTAAAGGTAGTCCTATACTAGAAATATACCACTTTGGAAGGAGAGTTCAAAAGTCGCAAGAATCAGTTGAATATTACATAACAGGTTTAAGGTAGTTGGCATCGACGTGTATGTTTGAGGGAAATCAAGAGGAGCGGATCAGTTTATGTTGGGGTGCAACATAGAAAAAGTAAGAGATGAACTCTGGCAAAATACACGATCCGAAGCTGGATGAAGTGCTTCTTATAGCTAAACAAATTGAGCCCTCATTGGCGTGAGTGGATG
Organism: Calotriton arnoldi; assembly: GCA_963921515.1. Classification (NCBI taxonomy): domain Eukaryota; kingdom Metazoa; phylum Chordata; class Amphibia; order Caudata; family Salamandridae; genus Calotriton; species Calotriton arnoldi. The sequence goes on from CAWUFW010021581.1 coordinate 38,153, forward strand.
TCATAAAGAAGGAGAATGTGCAGGGTGTAAGGATCAAGCAGAGAGCGTGGTCAAGGTGAAAATTGACAATGTGAAAATCGACAGTGTAGAGAAGTAATTTGCTGGGAAGTGCTTCAGATGGGTGTGAGTGGACATATGGCCAATGATAAAAACGAGTCCGGCCTGGGGTGTTGTGTGCAGAGTATGTTGGATCAAGGGTCACTATCCAAAAAAACTGTAGATGTAAAAATAAAAGCAGCAGGGTAAAAGAAGTATGGGTGAGCAATGAGCAAGAAGAGTTATGTTGAGTTACAGTGTAGTCAGATAGTCCTTCAGGTACAAAATCTCAGGAAAACATGGACTAGAGGATGAGGTACATGTAAATGGCTTCAATGTAAAATTGCTTTTCGACTCGAGAGCAAAAATCACCTTGGGCCCCAGGACATTTTATGATGAGTGTTTAGCAAGCAGGGTAAAATTGTCTAAGCCAGATATAAGACCACTAGCTTGTGGAGGCCCGCCTATCAAATTGATTGTTTATTTTGTAGGTGTATTGGAATACGAAGAACGCATAACGGGAAGAGGAAATTTGTTTCATGCAAAGGGGATAGCATAATCATTTGGTATCATCAACGGAACTTGTAGGTTATGCTGGATCACAATAGTACTCCTCCAGTAGTATTGAGGAAGAATGTTCTCTTTGGGAGTAAGGAGACACAAGCGGAGGGAACAGGATGAAGGATGAGGTTCGTAGAGTCGCACAGGTCAGAACTCATCAGAGTAAGGTGAGTGGATAACAAAAGGGTAGTTTGTCTAAAGAATTTCCGAAGGTGTTCAATGACAGGTTAGGCTGTTTGATAGGGTACACTCATGAAAGCAAACTAAAAGAGAATGTGGTGCCGGCGGTGTGTAAAGTGTGAGGCGTTCCTTTCTCTATGAGCTGGTAGGCAATGACGTGCAGAGGCTAAAAAGGAAGATACAATTGAGGAGGTGGAAGCATCAGAATGGGTGCCACCGGTGGTGTTGGCACGCAAGGCCTCGGTAGACAAGGTTCTGTGTGGACTTGAGAGGACTGAACCAAGTGCTTGTAGTGGACAGATACTGTCTACCAATTGTTACGAACATGCTGACACAGTTGAAGGGTGCCAAAGTCTCTTCCACATTGGACCTACATACAGCATATCACCAGATTGTGCCAGAAAAGTGTTCCAGAGATTTAACGGCGTTAATTACACCATTTTCTTTATATAAATTCACCAGGATGCCCGTTGGGTTGGGTTTGGGTTGGATAGTTCATTTAAATAGTTTTATGTCTGCAGAGCTTGTTCTGGCAAAGGTTAGCGTTCTAGCAGTAAGTTCCTACTTGAGTCAACATGGCACAGTCTCCTAATTCAAGCGAGATGATCCCACATTACCTGTTCATCGGAGTTGTGGGTCAGTGGGGTTGGCTGGTGCGGTCAGCGACCTCGCGTCTTGTGTGTTAATGTTTGCGATGAGGGGACTGTGAATGCCTATCTCTCTGCTCCCTTGACCAACACTGTTAAACACCAGAATGTGTGTGCTCTTCAGTAGTTGCTGCCTTCAAGTAAGCCGTCATTAGTCTACTGCAGTTGCATCCTCTGAACTGGTGTAGATGTGTGCTTGTCTTGGGGAATTGCAGCTCTGGGCCAATGCATGAGGGTTATTGCTCTTGGCTATTTTGTCATTACTGCCTAATTTGCGGGGGCTAGTCTTTGGCAGTACTGCCAGACAACTTGGCGTTCTGATGTTTAGTTTCTTCACACAGCTCATGACAGGAACTGCATTGGGAGACCAAGGTGGTCTCACAACGCTGTTTGACAACGGTTTTGTTCCCTGAAAGCAGTTGGCAACTTGTAGGTTTTTCAAATCACTGGACATTCTAGGTGATTCCTCCTGGGCAGTCTCTGCTCTTGGAGGCCAGCCATTCTTCCTTCTTAGAGCAGGTAGGCTTTCTGTTTTCTAGGTACAAGCAAGACCTTTAGCTTCTCCAACAGGTTGCAGACTTCAGGTGTTATCCCCACACTCCGGGACACTGGCTGTCATGCAGACACCAGCCATATACACACAACAGTTCTTTGCATACTCTGCAGAGCACAGCTTTCGTAGTTCAAAAAGAACTTGAAACTGGAATAAAGTAGGGTGATTTGTGTTCCACTTCACAGCCGGTTAGTGGTGGTCCTTTCTCAAATGTAATTATTGGGCACAGCCATTGTTCAAGGTGATGCTCACAGTAGATAGCAGCGATGCAAGTCTCAAGCAGGAGAATCCAAGATATGATATTTCTATAAGCTGGCTGGCATCAGCCTTACTGAAGCAGTAATCTGTGATAGACAAAAGGACAGGCCCTGCCTACCACCTTCTTCACCTTGAACAATAGAAACTGCAATCCCACCTCTTAACCCTGCCATCTACCAAATGGCAGTGCCCAGAAAGAGCTAATAAGCAGCTGTTGGCTAACAAGGACCTTATTGGAGTTCTAAGGGTAGCCCGGTCTCATCACTTCACTGTCTTGGTTCCCACCCTTTATTTGCAAGAATGGAGCCCATATTCTTCCATTGTTGAGAAATTTGTATCAACCCTCTGTCTTGTGCCATGCTAATCTAAGGGCTATATATAAATAGATTGTGTTAGTCCCAGTACTCTGACTCTCACCGTACACAGTCCTACTAACACACGCGCACACACACACACACACACACAGTGAGGGCATGCTTAATGTTCCCTCCACGTCACATAACTGGTTCTGGGCTTCGCATTACCATGCACAGGCCTAGACCTCTTCGCACATGCATGCATGACTGCAGGGCCAAACAACCAGGATACCACTCAGGATACTGGTTTGACATGCATTCTGTCACTCAGAAGGGGTACACGCCAATTTACTAACCAGAGGACATTCCTGTCCCAACATAACTTTGGAGAATTCATACACCTTAAACAGGTTTCCATTTGTTTACTAGTTTCCGTCACTGAATGTCTATTGAAGTTCTCTATAAGCCTTGCATTCTTAATACAAGTTTACTTACACATCATCCCCATACATGCCTTCAACTACTCCTCAGAACCTAGGCAATACTTCAGCTACATTCTTCTAGCCAAACATGCTCTTTCAGGCCTGCATCTAATTCAGACACACTGCGAAAGAGAGCTCCAAGACCACACTGAAATATGCAGCTTGCTAATATAGACCTCCATTAGAGATGGAGTACCTTGGATCCAGTGAGGTTGCAGGAAGAAAGACTCCACTTAATTGCCGGTAATCCGTACCTTAAGATGAAACACGGGTACAATCAGTCCGTGGAGCTGGCATGTAGTATCGGTGACCAACCGTTCACAGGACAACATGAAAGGATTGAGAAAGTTAATCACTGATACACCGTCTACCCAAAACGGGAGCTCATAACAAACAAATAAATTGAAAACGAAAGTACTTCTTCAGAAAAGAATCTTCATTATTAGTTCACATTCTAACCCTGCCGACGCGTGTTTTGAGATATAAGAGGCACTTACCCAGAAGCTCACAAGATGCATTGCATCAACAATGTCAAAACAGTAGAATCATTTTCACCTTGCTTGTGTGTGTGTGTGTGTGTATATATATATATATATATATATATATAATCTACTGGCGGTCGCCAGTAGATAGTTATAGTTAGGACCTATTTTCCATAGGAAATTCGCAACATTCTATTTCCAATAACTTTGGCGCCGGTTGATGAATCTTCGCGAAATTTTCAAAACTCGTAGGGCGCTCCGGTCTGCTCCTATCCTGAAAGTTTCGGGGTGATTCGGCAAGCGGGGGCCGAGAAAAAAGGGGGGTCCCAAAACGTGTTTTCTCCATGGTAATTCCCATAGGAAATTTTAGACACGGCTACAGCCCGAACTGCTGAACGGAATTACACCATATTTGGCAAAGAGGTAGTTCTTGGTTCAGAAAGAACCCTTTTTGTTAAATGGTGTAAATCCGTTCAGTAGTTCCTGAGAAAATCAAAAGTAAAAACACATATATATCTGGGCGGAGCCTAACCACACATGTCATCGTGAGATCTGATTGGCTGTCAGCACTTCATCCTGGAATTGCTGGCAGCCTTCTTGGGACCAATATAAATGATAGTACCCCATTGAAATGCATTGTAGTGAATCGAAGATTTTGAGGGTTACCAAAAGGAGAACTATAAAGGGTGATAACAGACTTTAGTTACATTAGAATTCATTTGTTGATGGTACCGTACTAATTTCAGGAATTGTGGTGTGTTCTAAGGTGATTTTACCCTGTGAAAAACCTTCTGCTGGGATAACATGAATCATGTTTGAGAGAACTATTTTCACATGCTTGTCCCATACAGTTTTGGAAGGTGCTCCAGAAGCTAAAATGAGAGCATATTTTCTGTAAATTCACATCTTTCTCAGTCATGTGAGAATGAAGTCTGACATTCTCAGTAAAACATGTACATCCAACAAGGGCAGAGACTGTCAGTTGATTCCTTTGTGTTCTACTGCAGCTCCCCAGAGTGTTCTAAAGAACAATTGGAGTGCTAACAGCCTTACTTATGACAAAATTATGGCACACCTGAAGCCATCTTGATTGGAATAAACTGGTAACTCTTAAAACATTTAATTTAAAAAGGAACAAAATGAGGGGGTTCATTTTGTCATAGAAATTATGGTTAGTGCTGTAGAAAGAAAAATAAGGACATGTTTTAAGTGAGATCTCAAATATCTTCCTGTTATATTTCAACAGGAGCAGCCTGTCAGTTGATGCCTTTGTGTTCTACTGCAGCTTCCCAGAGTGATCTAATGAACAACTAGAGTGCTAACATTCTGAATTTATGGCAAATGTGTGACACATCTGAATGCCTTCTTGATGGAATCAAAGTAAAAAACTGAAAGCATTTCCTACTGAGGAGACTGCAGTAAATAACGAAATTAGGAAACTTCATAACAAATAAGTCTCCCAAGATGGCCACCAGAGAAAAAAGAGCCCAAATGTAGCACAAATATCACCCAGATGTAGCCCACATATAGACCAATGACAGAAGTGTGCAAAACACTTTTTATTTTTAGTTTTTCTGCAGTTTTATATAGTGCAAACTGGTCAGGTATTGGAGCGTTACATCTTACTTGGACCCCTTATTGCGTATTTTGCACGAAGTACATGAGATTGATCTTGCGAAACATTAAACTTTACGATTCTGTTAACCTGAAGTTGCTCTGAACCGGGCTTTGTAACACCCGTTTTTACCTACTGGTTTTAATTAATTCTCACTGTATTGTATTAGGAAAGAGGATTTACTGTTTTTATGTACACTTTTATGATCTATGTTTCTAAATCAGATCAAATAAAGTTTAATGAATTCTATGGCAGGACGGAGGCGAGGATTATGCATATCTTTCCTCACTTTATTTGCATAGCAGTTCAAAGAAAACGTAACACAACAATCATTAAACAAAAGACTACACAACCCATGAACCATTAGGGGGTAGTCTCCAAGGCAACTATAGTCCAATCATATCACAGTCCATCATATATAATATCGTGACGTCCCTTCCGCTTCCTCTTTCTTCACTGCTCGTCAGTTAAGTGCATTCCTTACATTCTTGGCTTAATCTGACGTTGTTGCTGTTTGTATAGCGGTTTCTTGTGCACGTTATTAGCATTATTGCCTTGGTATTGTTTCATATTCCCTGCGCAGCAGGCTCTTGCCCGAGCGTGTTCTCCCCCTCGCAGTTTCTCCCGCTGTGTGCTCTGTGCGCGGTGAGATCCTGTCGGGCGCGTCTGGTCCGAGCGAGGCAGCTCCGTCGAGCGTTCCCGCTGGTCTTTACGCGCGTTTGGGAATCCGGTCACTCCTTTAGTGTCCGCTTGATTGCTGACCAACCCTCGCCTAAATTTGACACCGCTACGCGGTGATTTCCCCACACGGCCACGTTAGTGACCAGCGCCACCTGGTGGTGGTAATTGGTATTGAGCCTCAGTCTATTCTTATAACAGCTTCGGGGAAAGCCCAGCTGTTGGAGCACCGGCGAGGGGGCTGCCTTAAGGATTTTAAGGGCATTTGTTCTGTGCTCACACCCTCTGCTATCATGTCTTCTCCAGAAGACCATTTTTACTCCTCCTCCTACCAGGAAGTGGAGGAGGAATGGCCCCCCAACTTCTCCCTCCAGCAGTGGACCAAGCCCTCTCTCTGGCTATTTCTAGGGTGCTGGCTCCTCTTAGGGGTCAGGTTGATAAGCTGGCGAAAATCATCCCTGGGGTGTTCAGTGACCCAGATCTGGTGGTGGCGGCGGGTCCCAGTAGCTCCCAGATGGGGAATAAAGGGGCCGTTAAGCATAATGCGGGGCACTTGGAAGGATTTGATAAACTTACGGAGACCTTCCTCAAGAGTGCGTGAACGCTAAAACATGCACCCTGCCGGGAGGAGGAGGGGCCCGGAGAAAATTGCGACACTGTCACCACTATTGTAGACCCCGACGGCGGGTTTCCCTTAGAGGGAGAGGGTGTATCGGAGGACGATTTCTCCTCCGATGAGGATAAGGACTCTGGGCGTCCCTGGCGTCCAGAGTCCCACTCCTCTCAGTCCCCGGTTGGGGACGGGGTCCACTCGGACATGTTCGAGCCTACCCAAATTTACCATCCTAGGTCAGCGGAGTGGACACCTGACGCCAAAGTGGCAGAGTATGTGGTGGGGAAAATTCATCAACCCCTTGAAAGGGAGGTCAGGAATAGGATGAGGGGAGAATGCCCCAGGCCCTCACTGAAGGGGAAGGTGGCACACACGCCTGAAATTGATGAGAAACTATGTACCTTTTTCTCCAAGTATATGAGGGATCCCAAGAAAGGAATTGATCTGTCTTGGACGTGGTAGGGCCCTTGACCCAAATTATTCAATTGACGGAGCATTCCAAAGAGTCAGGATCCCCTTTGTCCACGGATATTGTGGCTGGTTGGGCGCACTACCCTAAACCCTAAAACACTACCCCCTCCACTACCCAAACACCACTGCACTACCCTAAACCCTAAAACACTACCCCCAGCACGACACCCTACACTACCCAAACATAACTGCACTACCCTAAAACACTACCACCAGCACGACTCCCTACACTACCCAAATACCACTGCACTACCCTAAACCCTAAATCTACCCACAGCACAACCCCCTACACTACACAAACACCACTGCACTACCCTAAACCCTAAAACACTACCCCCAGCACGACCCCTTCACTACACAAACACCACTGCACTACCCTAAACCCGAAATCTACCCCCAGCATGACCCCCTACACTACACAAACACCACTGCACTACCCTAAACCCTAAATCTACCCACAGCACAACCCCCTACACTACACAAACACCACTGCACTACCCTAAACCCTAAAACACTACCCCCAGCACGACCCCTTCACTACACAAACACCACTGCACTGCCTTAAACCCTAAAACACTACCCCCAGCACGACCCCCTACACTACACAAACACCACTGCACTACCCTAAACCCTAAATCTACCCCCAGCATGACCCCCTACACTACACAAACACCACTGCACTACCCTAAACCCTAAAACACTACCCCCAGCACGACCCCCTTCACTACCCAAACACAACTGCACTACCCTAAACTCAAAAACACTACCCCCAGCACGACCCCCTACACTACCCAAACACCACTGCACGACCCTAAACCCTAAAACACGACCCCCTACACTACACAAACACCACTGCACTACCCTAAACCTTAAAACACTAGAACCCAGCACGACCCCCTTCACTACCCAAACACCACTGCACTACCGTAAACCCAAAACACTACCCCAGCACTACCCCCTACACTACCCAAACACCATTGCACTACCCTAAACCCTAAAACACTACCCCCAGCATGACCCCCTACACTACACAAACACCACTGCACTACCCTAAACCCTAAAACACTACCCCCAGCACGACCCCCTACACTACCCAAACACCACTGCACTACCCTAAACCCTAAATCTACCCCCAGCATGACCTCCCACACTACACAAACACCACTGCACTACCCTAAAACACTACCCCCAGCACAACCCCCTACACTACTAAAACACCACTGCACTACCCTAAAACACTAACCCCAGCATGACCGCCTACACTACCCAAACACCACTGCACTACCCTATACCCTAAAACACGACCCCCTACACTACCAAAACACCACTGCACTACCCTAAACCCTAAAGCACTACCCACAGCATGACCCCCTACACTACACAAACACCACTGCACTACCCTAAACCCTAAAACACTACCCCCAGCATGACCCCCTACACTACACAAACACCACTGCACTACCCTAAACCCCCTACACTATACAAACACCACTGCATTACTCTAAACCCTAAAACACTACCCCCAGCACGACCCCCTCACAACACAAACACCACTGCACTACCCTAAAACCTAAATCGACCCCCAGCACGACCCCCTACACTACCCAAACACTACTGCCATACCCTAAACCCTAAAACACTACCCCCAGCATGAACCCCTACACTACCCAAACACCACTGCACTACCCTAAAACACTACCCCCCAGCACTACCCCCTACACTACACAAACACCACTGCACTAAACCCTAAAACACTACCCCAGCACTACCCAAACACCACTGCACTAACATAAACCCTAAAACACTACCCCAGCACAACCCCCTACACTACACAAACACCACTGCACTACCCTAAACCCTAAAACACTACCCCCAGCAAGACTCCCTACACTACCCAAACACCACTGCACTACCCTAAACCCTAAATCTACCCCCAGCACGACCACCTACACTACCCAAACACCACTGCACTACCCTAAACCATAAAACACTACCCCCAGCATGACCCCCTACACAAACACCCCTGCACTACCCTAAACCCTAAAACACTACCACCAGCATGACCCCCTACACTACTCAAACACCACTGCACTACCCTAAACCCTAAAACACTACCCCAGCACGACCCCCTACACTACCCATACACCACTGCACTACCCTAAACCCTAAAACACTACCCCCAGCACGACACCCTACACTACTGCACTACCCTAAACCCTAAAACACTACCCCCAGCACGACCCCCTACACTACCCAAACACCACTGCACTACCCTAAACCCTAAAACACTACCCTCAGCACGACCCCAAACACCACTGCACTACCCTAAACCCTAGAAAAGAAACCCCCACCCCATGCCCAATCCCCCTTACCTCTCATTCCTCGTGGTTCCTCTCTCCTCGTGGTTACTGCTTCACGTCGTCTCTGAGGGGCGGTGCACGTCGTTGTGAGGAAACGGAACAGCCTCTGTTTCCTTACGACGACATGGATCGTCTACATGTTTTTTAGAACGCATGGTCATTTACCATGCATACCTTTACAACAAAATTTGTTGTAAAGGCATGCGTGGTAAATGACCATGCGTTCTAAAAAAAAATGCGTAGTAATGACTTCGTGATGTACAACGCATGCGTGGTAATGCATGCGTTGTAATGGTATCGCAAAGTAAAAAGTCGTTGTAACGGCTGTTTACCGATCGAAGCTGGCCCCTGTTCTTCAGTGAGACGTTTATTTGATTAATTAGGAAGAAGGAATGTGTTTTTTTACCGAAAAGTGCATTCCCGGCTGTTGTATTGTGAAAGTGTCCGCATGGCCTGGTTTCACTTCCGGTGAGAGAGTGGAAGAGTCTGTTTGGATCTAAAGGAGTTCTGTTGTTGGACGGGGCCGGCGCGACATGTCATCAGAAAACCTTGCTAATGGAAAGCGTCCTCCCTGAAGTGTGGAGCAGTGCCATGAGAGGTCAACGAATGTGCGTCCCACCGCAGTATGACTGTACCGCGTGACCCATGTGCCACCTCCAGTGTACGGGAGGCAGAAGCGGCATCGCAGGTCCTTTTGAAGACCGTTGTAGCACAAATTCTACATTTTGGTACTAGGGCATTTTAACTTTGTTGTTCCTGCCAGATACAAAGAGAAGATCCTGTGTTATTCAGTGCCCTCGTTACCTTTTTTGTGGGTTGTGGTGCTTGTCACTTCGCTGCCCCGCCGGTGCACACGACTGGGCACCCCACCTCGTGTGCCATCTGCAGGGCCTCTGCCCTCGGATCACTGCTTTCGGTTTCTGGAGTGGCAACATAAACAGTTGCTCTCAAAGGACTAGCCTGAACACTTAGGTGAATATCCCCTGCACCAGCATTTCACGGAAATTCTTTCCTAGCTCTCCCACGTCAACGAGGACGTCATAATAGCACGGCTCCGCTCGCGACACCGTATGACGTCATCGGAGCCATAAGAGGACCTCGTCGGCGTGCTGACGTCAGTTCCACCCATTTTTTCCGTGCCACCGAGGCAAACAGGGGACCGAGACATTTTCACATGTATACATAGTATAATAAATATATATATATATTCACTGAAAAAACCATAGGTTTCAGGCACGTTATAGTTAGTTGGACATTTTACTCGTACAAAACCATAGAAATTCCCCTGTTATAGTTAGTTCAGCTAACTAGAACTCGCGCGCCCGCAATGCACTGCTGATGACGTCGCATATTACATCACTCATGACATGGTCAGTGACATCACTCATGACATCACTGATGACATCTCAAATGACATCACTGATGACATCACTGATTACATCATCAAGTGAATGTGTGTTTTTCTGAAAATTAAATATGTTTTATATATGTATATCTCAAGGTCGATGGAAGAATAAATGGGTATATAAGTGTCTAAATGGATGATTTTTTTGTAAAATTGATTGTATAACTGACTAAGTGTATCTTAGTGAATACATGGGTTAGTGAGTATTGTTTAAATATGAAAATATCTGTATCAGTCTCTCACTTTGTGTATAAGTGGCTGTATGGGTTGGTGAGTAGCTACATGAGTGTCTATATGGGTTATTAGTTGGTTTTTTGAGTATCAGTATGAGTGTCTGAGTGTCTGTATGGTTCGGTGGGGGGTATTACTTAGTGCATAGATGCATGAATGAGTGACTCACTGTATGTGTTGAAGACAGCATGTGTGCAGGACTGTATAGGTGGTTGAGTATGTGTATGGGTGTGTTAGTGAGTGAATGACTGTCTCAATAGTGTCTTTATGAGTAACTACATATGTTTTAAACTAGTATATGCGAGTATTGGTGTATATAAGTGAGTATATGTGAGAGTGAGAGATTGGAAGAGTTCCTGTACAAATAAGTAGGTGTTTCTATAAGTGATTGTTTAAGAGAGTAAGTATGTGTAAGTTTCTGTAGAAGTAAGTGTGGTAGTGTGTGTATAACTGTATATGCAAGTAAATGGATGTTTGATACTTTGTTTGCATGTGTGACTGTGTGTGAGTAACGCTATGGATGAGTGGCGGTGTGTAACAGGATGTATAGGTGTATGAGTACATATGATGAGTGAGTACATGTATGAGTGACTGTATAGGGACTGTTGGTGAATGAGTGGATGTGTGTGTAGATCTTGGAATTACTGAATAGGTGTGTTGTAACTGGTATTGGTATGTCCATTGTTTTGAAAATGTTAGTTTGTATTTTTGAGTGTGTATCAAAGGTTATATTAGGGTGAGAGGAGGTCTGCCACTCTATCACAAGGATGATGTCATCAGTGATGTCATTTGAGATGTCATCAGTGATGTCATCAGTGATGTCACTGACCATGTCATGAGTGATGTAATATGTGACGTCATCAGCAGTGCATTGCGGGCGCGCGAGTTATAGTTAGCTGAACTAACTATAACGGGGGAATTTCTATGGTTTTGTACGAGTGAAATGTCCAACTAACTATAACGCCCCTGAAACCTATGGTTTTTTCAGTGAATATATATATATATATATATATATATATATATATATATATATATATATATAACATAAGACATAATAAGGGAACGTAAGGCTTTTAAATTTCATCGGGACCGATGCGATTACGAATGTGGACGTGTGTTCACTTTGGCACGAAAATTCGACACCCTAAAGGCGGACAAATCTGGGCCAATGCAGAAAAACATACAAGAAGGAACAACGACTAACATACAGTCAGATTTAACTTCAGCATCAGACGCGAGTTCTGCGGCAGAGAGCGAGGCAGAAACAGAAGCTCGCAGAAAAACAAGACAGCAATCAGCAAGAAAATTCTCATTAACAGAGGAAGTGGGTTTTTTATGCAGAGAGCGCCTTCAATCCCTTCGTCCGAGAAAACAACCAGGCAACCAAGCAACAGTAGAAGCAGCAAACGCAGGGAGAGACGTAAGGCGAGCAGACGACGAAATAAACAAAAGGCAGCCGAAACGCCAACAGAAGAAATATTGGAGAAAATAATACCAAATACATCAAGGGCTCTCTTACTGCCCAGAGAGTGGATTCAATTATGCAGCCACTCGTGTTGACATTTACAAAAGCGTCAGAGTTAAAATTACAGAAATACTTTACACAATCAAATCTGGCGAAACCCAGTGCCCCGCATAAAATCAATGAGGTAACCAGCATACAGTCTTATGAGGATGATGCGGCAGGACCAGCAAGTAATAATTCGGACAGTCAGCTAGTTAAAGACTTACAAGAATTGATAAATGAAGGTGCAACCATGAGTCCAAATTTTGAAACAATGGGTTCACCTACCATTATTAACAAACCAACTCAGACATCATTTAAGCCTCCTTCCACTTTTTATCCTATGATGCTAAAGGACACGATTGATGCATTCCAAGAACAAGTCGTGCAAGGCTTAAAAAATCTCAATCGGAAAATACAAAGCACAAGTAAAAACAGAAATAACAAAAGAGAACTACAATATCATCAACTCATGACGAAACTCAAGAACAACAGTGAAATAGTCATTAGGAACGCCGATAAAGGCGGAAATGTAGTTCTATGGAAAAGAGAGGATTACATCAAAGAGGCAATGAGCCAACTAAACGACAATACCTGCTACTGCCGAAGCAACAGACAAGCTCTGAATACAATACATGGGACCTACAAGATGAAATTGGTGGCCTGGAAGAACACCGGCTTCATATCAATGGATGAATATAAATATTTGAAAAATGACAATCCGGTAATACCGATATTGTATTTCATCCCCAAAATTCATAAAAATGCCAACAAACCGCATGGCAGGCCGATTATTTCGGCCAGAAACAGTATTTTTGAGAAAATGTCAATCTACATTGACTTCTTCCTACAGGAGTATGTTCTGCAACTAAAATCATACATAAAAGACACAGGGGACTTTTTAGCTAAAATGATTGATTTCAAATGGCATGATGAGTACTGGCTCATCACACTTGATGTAACCTCACTATATACATCAATCAGGCATAAAGATGGCCTTAGAGCTTTACAATATTATTTATCACGAACGGGTCCTGAATATACTGAACATACCAACATGCTAATCAATATGGTGGAAGATTGCCTAACTAACAATATTTTCATGTTCCAAAATGCTTTGTTCCGGCAAGCACGGGGTGTGGCCATGGGAGCCAGCTTCTCCCCCAGTTACGCATGTCTCCACATGGGCTGGTGGGAGGAGCTGGTTCTCATGAAGGAACACATTGATGTTATGATCAAGAACGTGAAGGTGTGGTGGAGGTTTATTGATGATTTGTTTTAGTCTGGCAGGGCACACAGTCAGATGCTGAAAAGTTTATTGATCAAATAAATAAGAATCAACTTAATCTACATTTCACCCCATGCATCAGTAAAACCACTGTGAATTTTTTAGACGTTGAGGTGTATATAGAAAAGAACAAACTTGAAACAAGACTCAACTGAAAACCAACAGCGGGCAATGCCATATTGCACGCCAGCAGTGCTCATCCTGGGCACCTGGTACAAAGCATACCTTACGGTGAGTTGCTGCGTGTAAAACGTATTTGCAGCAACGAAAAAGACCTGCAAATTGCCCAAACGGAATGCATAACTAGATTCAGAGAGAGGGGTTACAGCATGAAATGTTTAGACACTGCCCTTAGAAAAAGCAATCGGGAATCTAGGGTGACTCTCCTTAACAAACAAAAACCTATCAGCAATGATATAGCTGATGTACCTGATAAATTTAGATTTATTCTAAAATATAACCAACAGGAAGGAGCAGTCAGAAACATAATCAAGAAAAATTGGTACTTAATCCGACAAGACCCAGTAATTGGCGATACAGTCCCCAAGAAACCCGCAATTACATACAGCAGAGGTACATCTATGAAAGATGTCCTAGTTAAAAATGATCCGACTGGCCCACAAGCAAAAAGTACATGGTTAAGCCAAAGACTTGGGTTTTGCAGGTGTAAAATTTGCAAAGCCTGCCAGCATGGAGTAACAACTACAAGTTACAGGACTCCATTTGGCGGGAAAGAAATAACCATAGACAAAGCGTTAAATTGCAAAACTGATCATGTTGTCTGTGCTGGAGTGCCCTTGTGACCTTAAATATGTAGGAAGTACTATCCTGCAGGGTCACAAAAGGGTGCTCCAGCACATAAGGGCTATCAAGAACAATGATCAAACATACCCTGTGGCCCGCCATTTCAATGAAATCCATGCGGGCAACCCTAAGGATCTGAAATATTTTTTTATAGACTCTATTCCCATCAACAAAAGGGGTGGCGATCGAGAGAAAGCACTCCGCAAATTGGAAATGCAATACATTTTAAATCTCGACACCAAATACCCTAAGGGGTTGAATGCCACAGAGGAATTACATGCTAGCCTATATAGTTAAAAGCCTTATCTTAAGTCGCAAATAGAAATCTTACTCCCTTTTAAATCCACTACCCTTATCAGGTGATAATCAAAAGACCTTTATATAGATATATACTTTTTAGACTTATCCTAGATTGCACTAAAGCTGCCTATCCTATCCCTAATTTTTATTTAGCTTAGCACAGTTAGCACAGAGGTTTTTAATTAGCACATGTCACTTTTTTCATACATCTTTTTGCACATAGAAACAGCAGGTACACTCAAAGACATAAAATACAGGGCAATGTCTCCCTGTTTTATGGTTTTTACTAGCTTCGTGATTTCCAGTCCATCCATGTATGATTGATTTTAGGTATTCATACCGAGATAAGGCAAAATCAACAAGCAATGAACAGTTCACGCAATTATTTATTAAATGATATTTATATATTTACATATTTAATAGCACATGTTGTGTATATATATCTATTTATCTATTTATTCGTGAATATCATGCATTGGCAATATCAAACCAACAACGACAAATTTCTGCATTAGCATTTATTAAAAGTGTTGTATAAAGTTAGCTTGTGAAAACTATGGGAGGTTAGTAATAACTCTTCCATGTCCATGATCTTCCTGTTGTTAAAATGCACTGGTCACTTTAAATAATAGTCACGTGGTTAAAAAGTGAAAGCAATATGGTATTTAAATAACTGTCTCAGCTGAATGCGCGTCATGTGATCAAGTCCCCTGTGAGGGACGAAACGCGTGATGGCTGCTGCGATCTTTTGGGAGCGAAAATAAATATTGCAGTACGACGAACTCCAGTGGTCCGTGCTCTTTCTTTACGCTTAAGAAGACTGGCGGTATGAGAAGGAGTGTGTTTGGAGATAGATATATATATATATATATATATATATATATATGTATGTATATATATATCAAAACAAAACCCTTTCAGGCATAGAGTGACGAATAAATTATGCAAAAACAGAAGCAGAGAACTCTGGGTAGTTCTCAAGTTTAGGTGGAAAGCAGCTCCAGTAAGAGCACTCAACACCAGCGACACTCTAAATTTGCTCACCTCAAATGTCTGCTTTTCTATCAAAGTCTTTAAGCATAGGATTAGCACAGTGCTATCCACGCCGAGATAGAAAGGGACAAAGTCTTTTTCCATTTCTACAGCAAAGTCTTTAAGCATAGGATCAGCACAGTGCTATCCCTGCCGAGCTGTAAAATGGCCAAAGCCTTTTACCACTCCAGGCACAGTATTACAGCTTTGGATTGGTAAAATACCATCCAAGCCAACCTGAAATGAATAAAAGCAACCCCTGACACGTGTTTTGCTCTCATTAGAAATATGCAGCTTGCTAATATAGACCTCCATTAAAGATGGAGTACCTTGGATCCAGTGAGGTTGCAGGAAGAAAGACTCCACTTAATTGCCGGTAATCCGTACCTTAAGATGAAACACAGGTACAATCAGTCCATGGAGCTGGCATGTAGTAGTAGTATCAGTGACCAACCGTTCACAGGACAACATGAAAGGATTGAGAAAGTTAATCACTGATACACCGTCTACCCAAAACGGGAGCTCATAACAAACAAATGAATTGCAAACGAAAGTACTTCAGAAAAGAATCTTCATTATTAGTTCACATTCTATCCCTGCCGACACGTGTTTTGAGATATAAGAGGCACTTACCCAGAAGCTCACAAGATGCATTGCATCAACAATGTCAAAACAGTAGAATCATTTTCACCTTGCTTGTATATACATATATAGCCTTTCCGGAAGTGAACGGGAGTGCGGCCGCGGACAGAGCGCCGGAGGACGCCTGGCAGCAGTTAAGCAACCGTTGAACTCAGGATCGGCGTCGGCAATAATTAAAGAGCCACAGGGGGAGAGGTGCCGGGGATACGAGGCGTGTCCCAAACGGCAGACACAAGGACTTCGCATTATTAACGGCACTAAACGAGGGCTTTCTACTCTGCAGCACGAACGCGGCAGAGGAGTGGGAGCTGATCTTTTAAAGCAGCAGATTCACATATTCACGTATTTGACAAACAGTAATAACGAAGAATGGAAGACTGGGTCAAACTGAGAGAGCAGGCTGTTGACACTGTGTTCGATGAAGAAAGACCAGGAACCAGTGGACAAAGTAAAGAAATAGGAGCGAGTGGCAATACTAAGGCCAATGATGCAGTGACTATCATGAAGCAATTGGAAAAATTACGACGTAAGGAAATATCTAAATGGTGGGAGACCAGATCACTTGATAAATATCTAGAAGTGGGGCGAGTCCCAAGGGGACTAAGAATTCTAATCGCACCAACTTTTGAGAATCTGGATCCGGATATGCTGCAAGAGTGGGCCACGAACAGTGGGGAGTCCTCTAACAATATGATGAGGATACTCACCAAGTATGCAAAAAAAAGACAGGGAGAAAATACTTGAAGAGATTAAGAGGCTCCAAAGTGAACTTGCAGCAATTTCAACGGTTGAAGCCATTGAGAAATTTGAAAAAGAGTTGGCATTGAAACTGAGTAAATATGAAAATACTATAAAAGAGAGAAAAGCTACTAAATTTACACGAGACCGATTGGATTATCAAAGGGGGCAGATCTATACCTTCGCCAAGAGGTTTGATACCTTACGGAGATAGGAACTGTCTGGTAACTTAGCCTCCATCAGCAAAAATAAAGAAAAGAAAAATATTGATACGAGCTCGGAGTGGAGCTCAGAGGCATTTACAGACATGGAGGAAGGGGGCAATGCCAGTGGCAAACAGTTTACACCTTCCACAGTTGTCCAAGAATTCAGTTTTTTAGGAATGGACCGCAACATCACTGCCAGACAGAAGCCTTCGAGAGGAGGAAGAGGCAGGGATTACAGCAAAAACGAAAGAGAAAAAGAAGGCGAAGAAGGCATGGAACTAAGATCGGGCTCCAAAAAGAAGGAATACAAACGGAAGTAGCAAACTGTAACTCCATTACAGTAATAAATCTATCTGAGTTGGAATTATCAGAAGAAGATCTGAACATCTTATCACTAGGTTTGTCCTTCTGCAGTCGCAGCAATTTTAATTATACGCAAACACGCATAGACTTTTTCAAATTTGTGCGTAAACTAAAATTGACAAAATACTTCAATAAGAAAAATACGCAAGGAATAACAACCGATAACAGGATTCCACATGAAGCAGTTGACAACCTGACGGCTGATCTGAATCTACTCAGACATGAATGAACTGGAAAGAGAAGCTAATGGCGCACATGAGGAGTTATGTAACATAAACACGGTCGACAGACTAGGTCTCAACATTTATGGGACTAGAACAACAGAATTCAGAAAGAAATCGACATTTACACCAGTCATGCCAAAGGACTCCATTGATTTGTTCACAGAATACGTTATTGATGACCTCAAGGATCTGGCCAAAGAATCGAGTAAAAACTATTACAAAAATCTAAAGGAGGAAGATATCAAATATGAAAATATTATGAAGAAGATCAAAGCAAGGAAAGATATAGTTGTCAGACAGTCAGATAAAGGGGGCAACGTGGTCTTGTGGCCCCTATGCCAGAATGACGCGGAGGCAAGTTCTCAACTGAAAGATAAAGAATGCGATCAGAAAGTCCCTTTGAGCAGCGTGTTGGAAATTAAAGCTAAATTCCACAAGGAACTGGCTCGTTGGAGAGGTATGGGGTTGATCGCTGAGGCAGAGTTCCTGTACTGGAGAGTGGAAAATCCCGTAATCCCTGTACTATATCTAATACCAAAAATTCATAAGGATGTTGCAACACCGCCTGGGAGACCGATTATTTCGGCCATTGGCAGTCTTTGAAACCACATCAAGATTTTTATACCATTTTTTACAGGACTTTGTCAAAAAGCTGCCATCCCACATCCAAGATACTGGGGACTTTCTGAAAAAACTTCATGAGATCATATGGAAAGAAGGGGATCTATTAATCACCCTTGACGTCTCCTCGCTCTATACGGGCATCGCCCACACTGATGGATTGAGGGCTCTGAGATACTATTTAGGCAAGAGGTCCCTGTCATTGTACCAACACTCAGAGATGCTAATGAGAATAGCAGAGCTATGTCTGGAGAACAACTTATTTCAATATGGCAATGACACATTTAAACAACTGAGGGGGACGGCCATGGGTACCTGCTTCGCCCCCAGCTATGCGAATCTTCACATGGGCTGGTGGGAGGAGCAGGTACTCAGTGCCACCTTCAGGACGGAGTGGGAGAATAACATCCAGTTGTGGGTCAGATTTATTGATGACCTGTTTATTATTTGGAGAGGGTCTTCTACTAATGCCAAAATGTTTATCGCGTCTTTAAATGTAAATGATCTTAACTTGAATTTTACTGACAATATTAGCTCTTCCTCTGTACATTTTTTAGATCTTGTGGTTTTTATTAATGAAGGATGTCTGCGTACGCGTACTTTCAGAAAGCCCACTGCAGGAAACTCAGTTCTACACTGTAAAAGTTTCCACCCCCAAAAGTTGAAACAAAGTATTCCTTACGCGGAGCAGCTCTGTATGAAAAGGAACTGCAGCGAGGCAAGTACATTAGCACAAGCCCGATCAGATCTGACTTTAAGATTCAAGGAACGGGGATACAGTCAGGTTGTCCTTGATCAAGCTTTGACCAAAGTGAATAGTGTGTCAAGACATGATATACTATTTGGGGAAAGCAGAAAGACTAGAAAGAACATCAAGCGGCAAGGGCAAGACATTAGGATGATAACCGGATACAATGCCTACCATGCTAGGGTGAGAGCCAGAATGAGTAGGCATTGGCACCTGGTTAGAGGGGATCCCATCCTAAAAGATGCAGTTACTAGAAAACCACTCATCTCCTACAGAAGGGCCAGATCCATGCGGGAACAATTAGTCAACAACAGCCCAGAACTGTTTGAAACAGGCAGTTGGCTGAAGGCCAATCCAGGCTTTAACAAATGCTTGAAGTGCAAAGCCTGTAAGCATGGGGTCAACAAAAAGGAAATACAGCTGCCGTTAACAACTAGACCTTTGAGGATTCCTAGGTTTTTAAATTGTAGGAGTGATTATGTGGTGTACGTGCTGCAATGCACGTGCCCCATGACATACGTGGGCAGTAACATCCATATAGCCCACGGTAGGATCCTCCAACACCTAAGAGCAGTTAAGAATAAGGACCCAGCCTATCCAGTGGCTCGCCACATCAATGAAGTACACAAAGGTAGAATTGAAGACTTATCGTACTTCGTTATTGACTCAGTACCAAAAAGAAGAGGAGGCGGCAATAGGGAGGTTGAGCTGAGAAAATTAGTCTCGCTATATCATAATGCTCGACTGTAAAAACCCTAATGGCCTCAATTCCGATGAAGGACTGCACATACATCTAGCCTAGCAGTTGGTACTGAGCTAATTGTCTTTTCCACATTTTAGCCAGTAGGGAGACAGGTGGCACCAGAGTATAGAGGAAGAATCTTACAATATTTGAGAATTGTGAATCTGTTTTATGCTTTCTTTGATCTTTTGTATGAAATTTTAGAAGTGTAATGTTTTGATTAGACACGGTGTGATTTAATGTAAAGCCCAGGAGTGATTTCAAGATTTTATCTGAATTGAGGACTTCATGTTATTTATTGTTTTAACTGAGGGAGAATGTTTATCTGTATGTGGTTCTTAACGGTTCAATATTCAAAGGGAGGAGATAAGAAGTAAGGCTGCATTGAGGTCAAATTAGAAGTAGAAGATACAGCGTATGCTCTGGCACACTATTTAAACTAATACTGGATTTTAATCATGCACTTGCACTTTATTTCCTATGGCAACTACAATTTTAACTTGCTCATTTGCACATAATTGCTGTATCTTGCACATTACAATGACAAATATCAGACTCCCTATTCAAACAAATATTTGATCTCAAACTGTACACTTGCACTTTAATTCCCATGGCAGCTACTATCTTTGCTTGTTTGCACATAAATGCCGTATTTTGCACATTATAATGAGTAACATAGGACCATAGGGTCAGACCATTTAGTCTTTTTTTCATCAATACGTGAATTTGTATGCATAAAAACAGGTAGTGTTGGTAGCTACCAGCTTAATTTGCACGTTTGCACCTATTGCGACATTT
Source organism: Calotriton arnoldi (assembly GCA_963921515.1). NCBI lineage: Eukaryota > Metazoa > Chordata > Amphibia > Caudata > Salamandridae > Calotriton > Calotriton arnoldi. Next base: position 59,031 of record CAWUFW010021581.1, read on the forward strand.
GCACAATAGAATGAATTGCACTAGACCGTAGGGTCCTAAAATGGCAAATATGCGCATAATTGTGGGCGAAGGTGCATGCCTTAGATTGGGCACCTGCTGGTGTTGCCATGCATATCGTGCACATATATAAAATAAACAAATGAGAATTGCGAGTGACATATGAGTTATATTGAAACGGCATAGTGGCCTTATAAGAGGTTGCGACTTATCAGCAGCAATATAGAACTATGGCACTTGCTCTGCATATTAGTCTCCCTGTAAAACATATAAACCTTAGAACATCAGTGAGAACACACAACCGTAGAAACCCATATTGATCATCAGCGCACAACCCAAATGATTAGTGATGAGACAAGGTACAACCTACTCGCTTCATTACGCTTATACAGCTCTCGGTTAAACAATGGCACACTAGTCAGATCCGTTAAATGGTTGATATCTGGCGCGCGCTGATATATGTAGATTGGTGAGTATTTAAGCCAATAACACTCGGATAAAAAACAGAATCTCATGAAATAACATCATTGCATCCAACTACTGAAACACTCCGATTGGGCGTCTGTATGTGGGACAATAAAGTTCATTGTAGTAAAAGAATAGAAAAAAGAAAGAAATTAGAACTAAACAAAAGGATTCTCTACAAAAAGGAAAGAATACATGACCCATAGTGGATGTGTAATTATACACACTTAATCACAGTGCCATTAGGGCACCAGAGCATGTATTTAGAAGCTATTTTGTAAAATACCGAATGCGTGTAAAAATGAATGAACTAGCAATGAACTGTCTTTGAAATGTATAGTCTTTTGTCTGTTTTCCTGCATCACGGGGTGGAGGGAACACACTTAAATGCATTGTGGGAATTTGGCTCTTTGTGTGATCGAGGCAGGGGATCCTGCCGAAACTCGTCATAGCCCTCAGAAAATGCCAATAAAATAATTTTGGAGCAAGATACCTTGGTCGCTGTGTTGCATTCCGGTGTGAGAAGGATACGCGCTGGTTTTTGTTCAGAGAGATATATATATATATATATATATATATATATATATATATATATATATATATATATATATATATATATATATATATATATATACACACATACACATACACACACGGTCTCCCCCTCCCCCCCACGAGCACAGTTACAACTTGGCTCTTGCATTTTTTTAAATGAGACATGGAGGCAGGAAACTTCAATTACGCCAAAAAGCATCCGAATGGATTTATTGACTAAGCCTTGGGTCTACTAACATAAAAAGATTGTGGATTATCTACGTTTTTGTAGAAGCAGGTGAGTAGTTCTGTACGTTACAATGTAACTTTGCAAAGTTATTGAGTTTCACGATACTTTGAGCTATATATTTTTCATCCACTAGATGGTGCTATCATTTCACTATTAAGTCCTGCTAGTAATTCATATAAAGAAACACGCATTGGCAATACTTTATAGAAATGTTGTATGTCAGTGTGAATCACTTAAAGTAAATAGCATTGGAATGGGTATGTATTTGTGTGAAAGCAAAGACCTGTAGAATAATGTAAGTAGGACAGACCTAAAAATCCATGTAGGTTAATGACTGCCCTCCTTGCTGCTTCTAGAGAACAGCACCATAAATTATCTAGTTATTTAAGACAAGTTAATAGCATTAGAATGTCATGTGTGTGCCCCTGAAACTTCAAGCTCAGGCAGCTGGATAAATAAACAAAATGATCACACCTGTGTGGACGGCAATCACTTTTTGGTGGAAGCACGCAACTTATGCCCAATCAAAACATGTACTCTGGGCTCCCAAAATGTGGACAGAGCCAAAGCCCCTCTCCTTGTTGTTCTCTCATAATTGTCTTGTGACCGCTTTCCTGTCAAGCCAGACCACAAACAGTGGCTCCTGTGTAATTCAGTTTGTTTCCATGTTTTGTAATTGTTATTAACGTAAATAAATGGCAGCTGGTTTGTAATTCTGAAAACTAGTTGACTGATTTCTAAATTGATGCAAATTGATCCAATTGATTTTTTCAGTTGTGACAGTTCGCAGAGGTGGGAACACTTTTGGGCATTGTTCAAGTGATACAATTTGTGATCCTCTGAGAAAGAGCCTCTTGATGTGAGAAACGCGCGGCGCCAGGTACTTGCTGCTAAGAAAATTTTAGAATGTGAGCAAATAAAGAACAATTTTCTAAAGAAATCCTCCGGTTCGCAACTCGTTTGTTATGAGCTCCAGTGTGTCGTGGGCGCTGTAAGCTGAAAATAACTTTGTGCGGAGGCACCCCCCTCCCCACCCTGCACCTGCTCGATTCTCCAACTTTTTCGCTGCCCCCCCAATCCCACTAAATCTTCCCACCGCCCCCCCTCTTTACTCACCTCTCTTACAACCTGGTCTACCGATCAACTTTCCTTTCCTTCCCCCTTCCCTCCCCCTTTCGCCTCATCCCTTTCCGCTCTTCCCCGTCCCCCGTACCCTAAATTCTTCTCTTCCACCTCCCATCTATCCTCAACCCCACCTTCCTCTTCCCTTGCTTCCCAACCTTGTCTCCCTCCCTGACAATTCCTTCCTCGTCTCTCCCTCTGACCTTGCAGTCCCTTACTCCTCCCTCAGTTTCCCTCTAGTCAATTCCCCCCCACTTCAACTGTTACCTGTCCCCCTACATTCACCTTGCATAGCCTACAGTACCTATCTTGCACCATCCTCTCCTTTCTCCCCATTCCTCTGGCCTTCCTCGGACCCCCCGCCCTCCCCCCCCCCTTCACAGCCCCCTTTTCTTTCGTCTCCACGCACATTCGGACCTCATCTGACCCCCCGCCCACCCCGCCCGGGTCAGTCTCGTCTCCCCTCTTCTCCCCTTACCTCCGGCCTTCATTTGTCCCTCCTCCTACTCCTCAAATTCCTCCTCTGACGTATGCCCTCTTCTCATCCCCTCTGTTCAACTCCAGTAAAAATATTTCTCTTCCCACCACTGTTTCACCATCCACTCCCTCTGTCCACCATCTTTCCTCACCTTCTACCCTTGCTCCCCAACTCCCCACCCATTCCCCCACCCCTCCCCTCCCTCCCTCACCCTCTGCATTCCCTCCCTTATCCCGTTCCACCACCCCGCCCGTCCTCCCTCACTCTCTGCACTCCCTCCCGTATCCTGCTCCTCCAGCCCGCCCTGTCCTCCCTTACCTTCTGCACCACCGCCCTCAACTCGTTCCCCCACCCCTCCCTGTCCTCCCTCACCCTCTGCACTCCCTCCTTTATCCATCGAGCCACCAAACACTCCGTGCTCAGCTCTCCTCTCTCTGGAAAATAAACTTGATTCTCTCATCTATTCCATTTCCCAGCTTGTAGCGTCCATCTCACGTTTAAGCGCCAAGTTGTCCCCTGTCCCTAACAACCTCCCGAGGAGTTCCTTGCTCCTGCGCCCCAATAAAACCAACCACAGTCTGCCCTCTGCAGACATCACCAACTTACTGGCCAGCTTCAAGACCACCAACGTCACTCCCCCTCCGCCTTCCTCTCCTAAGAATTCTACGCAGTTTCCTATTCAGATCATCTCATCTGTCAAACCTCACCAACCTCCCTCTTACCGGGCTCCCTCATTCAAGAATCTTATCCCTATCTCCCTGAACAACCCTAACACCCCCATCACCAAAACATCTGCGTCAGAGCTGCACTGTTTGCTCCACAACTGCAGATCTGCAATCAAACACAAAGTGGAAATCTCTGATACTATCCCACACCAAAATCTTGACATGTTCTTCCTCACTGAGACCTGGTTTAATGACTCCTCTCATACTTTGTTTGATCTTCTGGTACCCACGGACTATTCTATCCTCAGAAATGACAGGACAGACAAAATTGGGGGAGGTGTCGCTATCATCTTCAGAAACTCCCTTCAAATTAAAGCGTTCCCGACCACCCTCTTCCGTACATTCGAATGCCTTTCCCTAGAACTTCAAATACATCACGGCTCACCCTTTAGATTCCATGCCATCTACCACCCGCCTGGTTACTGCTCTTCCTTTGTGGAGGAACTGACTGACTTCATCAGTGACCAATTCTCTCAAAGTGACAGACCGATCTTCCTGGGTGACTTTAATCTCCACTGGGGCTCTTTGGAAGACTCGGCTGCCAACAAGCTTGCCTCCTTTCTCTCAGCCAATGATCTCCTCCAACAGTGCGCGGAAACCACACATTCCAAGGGCTCAATTCTGGACCTTGTCATATCCAAAGCAGGCCTGCTGACTACTGCTCCCCCCATCCATGTAGACTGGTCTGACCACCTACTCATTCCCTTCCGTTTTCACCTATCGCACGTTATAACTCTCGGCCAACCTAAAAGAGCTACTACCTGGTTCCGTAACACTAAGAACATTGATCTTGACACTTTTTGTGATTCCGCTATGCGGGCACTTCCTAGACTAGACCCTAGCCTGGATGTCAACGTTCTCACCTCTCAGTGCCTCTCAGTACTAGCAGTCGAAATCGACATTGTCGCTCCTCTCCAAAGCAAAAGGAAAAGACCCACCCCCTCAGCACCTTGGTTCAATAAAGCGCTCTACGATGAAAGGAAAAACCTTAGATTCCTGGAGAAGCATTGGAGAAAATCTCCTTCCACCTCCAATCTCTCTCTTTTACGCTCAGCAAGATCCAAATATCACAGCCACATCTTCCTTGAAAAAGCATCACATTTCAGATCCCTCCTTGACTCAGCCAAAAACAGACCCAAAAAACTTTTTGACCTCATCAAAAACCCAAACTGTTCTCCCCCAACCATTAAGCCTGAGGATTCCTCAAAGAAAGCAGCAGATTTCGCTATATTCTTCGATGAAAAGGTCAAAGCATTGGTGGATCAGGTCACCCCCCCCCCATTGAGGAACGGAAATCCTTAGTTACCTGGCAGAACTTTGACGTCATCTCGGAAGATGACCTCCTCAAATGCATCCTCGAAACTAAACCCTCCAACCATTCTTCTGACCCCATCCCTAGCGACATCGCCATCGATTTCTACACCTATACTCTCTCTTACTGGACCAGGCTAGTCAATCTCTTCCTCAGTCAAGGCTCCCTCCCGGTTGCCCTCAAATCAGGTCAGGTCACCCCTCTTCTAAAAAAAAAAAACCACCGCCGATGCGAACGACCTCAACAACTTCCGCCCTATCACCAACCTCCCTTTTCTTTCGAAAATCACCGAAAAATGTGTTGCGAAACAACTTTCCTCACATATTATGGACAATAACCTCCTCGACGTCTTCCAGTCGGGCTTCATCCAAAATTGCAGCACTGAAACAGCCCTGCTGCAAGTGATTGACGATTCGCTGCATATACTCGACTCTGGGGAATCATGTCTTCTGATTCTTCTAGACCTCTCTGCAGCCTTTGACACGGTTAATCATAGCACCCTCCTCAACACTCTTCAACAGAGAATGGGACTGGATGGCACAGTGCTCAAATGGTTTGCCTCTTTCCTCTCGGACAGATCCCAAATGATCAAGATAGGGAACAGTCTTTCATCTCCTGTGGCCGTAGGTCAAGGCGTCCCTCAAGGTTCTATCCTGGCACCCACCTTGTTTAATCTCTACCTGGAACCTTTAGGGAACCTCCTAAGCAAATCTGGGATCCTTTACCATCTGTATGCGGACGACACGCAAATCTACCTTAAGGTGTCCTCCGCACACGATCTCTCCCTACTCAATTCTACCCTCAACTCTATTCTCAACTGGATGTCAGCTCATCAACTCATTCTGAATCCCGCCAAAACTGAATTCCTCCTCCTCTCTACCTCTCTCTCACCTCCTCCTGTTCAATCTTGGATGGATCAGCTGAACCTACTCAACAACAAACCCATCATTGTCGACAGCGCTAAATCCCTAGGTGTCATTCTTGACAAAAGACTCAACCTAATCTCCCACATCAACTCTATTGCTAAGAACGCACGGTACCAGCTGCGCCTTATTTGGGGGATCCGTCGGTTCTTCCCGGAGAAAGACTTAAAAACCTTGGTACAATCTCTGGTTCTCTCAAGACTGGATTATTGCAATTCCCTTCTGACGGGCCTACCCAAATCCCACCTCTCCCCTCTCAAATCCATCCTCCATTCAGCAGCTCGCTTCATTTCAGGGTCTAAACGAAGCGACCACGTCACTCCTATCCTGTCCTCTCTTCGATGGCTTCCGATCGAGGCAAGATCTATTTACAAAACTGCCTGCTTCACACACAAAGCCTTACACACGTCCTCCCCTCGTTACCTGGCGAATAAATTGAAGTTGTCCGGTGGCTCTCGCCCTTCTCGCAATGCGGAAAAGCTTCTGCTTGAGCCCCCGTCTTCAAAAGGGAAAGATCGATGGCTCAATCCTTCTCGGGCAATGCGGTGAGAATCTGGAACTCGCTTCCCCCACTGCTCCGTGCCACCTCCTCTACCCGGATCTTCAAAGCTGACCTCAAGTCTCTTCTCTTCCAAAGACACTTCCAGAACTAATACTTTCGTTCTCAGGCCCCTCTAGGAAGTTCGCTCGTCAGTGTAAATTTGTACTTTTCTCTGTTCATTCCTTACCTTGCGTGTTGTGTTGGTTTTTATGTGCGTGTTCCCTTCATTACAAGTCCCCTGTTGAAGTCACGCCCTCTTTACTACCTCAAGGAAGTTCTTCCACCATAGGAAATTCTGTATTCCAAGCCTATAGAAGTGCCTTCCCAGTGTGCTATGAGTGACTGCCACTTACTGCAGTATTATTCCTCTAGTTGTATTTTGTTCCCCATGTATCATGTATTCTGTACCCCATGTACCCCCTGTTGAATTCACGCCCTCTCTACTACCTCAAGGAAGTTCTTCCACTATAGGAAATTCTGTACTCCAAGCCTATTGAAGTGCCTTCCCAGTGTGTTATGAGTGACTGCCACTTACTGCAGTTTTATATCTCTATTTGTATTTTGTACCCCATGTATCATGCACACCTGTCACTTTTTCCTCTTGGAACGTATTCCTCTTTTTGTATTTGGTTGGTTTGTTATTTGCACAATTGTCACTTTTTCCTCATGCAATGTAACGCTTGCTTTTGTATTATGCTCACTTGTATCCTTCTCCTTATGTAATGTTACTGTTCCTATTGTGAAGCGCTCTGACACCCTCGGGTAAAGTCCGCGCTATATAAAAATGCATAAATAAATGTAGCGCCGACAAGTGGTCATTCAGCAAATGTTCCCTTGTTATGAATTATGTTTTCATATTTGACCTGGTTTATTTGGTGCTAGAAAGGGGCCTGAATCGCTGAACAGAGTTTCGAGTAGCTCATGGGTTGATTGTACTTGTCCCAAATTTCTCCGTCTAGCGCCTCCCAAATTCCATCGCTTTGACAATCCTCACTGCCAGTTGAGCAGAGAATCTAGCACCTTTTCCTTCATGGTCCTCACAGCTCTTTTGTGCTGGTTGCTGTTCAAGTCCAAGGATGCCTTTTCAGCATAATCCTTGCAGTCGATAACCCAGTCCTCTGCCAGCCAGACATGCGATGCCTTATTACGTTTTTTCCCCTCGTTGGAAGCTGTTTGTGACAAACTGAGTGCTCTCATTGTTGAGAAAAGTCGACCACTGACAGAACGGCTGGACCGAATTGAGGGGCTTTTGATTAATGGCTCTGACATATAAATCCTGACCCACCTGGTAGTTGCTCATCTGGGGGTAACAAACAATCTGTGCAAAATTCACAACGTATTCCTTCATTGAATGTGGGTAAGAGCCCTGATACAAACACCAGGACGACTAATTCAGTAACGGGAACTGGTGACGTTATTTCTAAGAAGTCTGGAATTCAAGGCATTGACATTAAATTAACCCCAGCCAGGGTGACCTGACATCCTCGCGCTCAATCCCTCTGGCTACTGGGAATATTGTTACCCCACAACGTCATGACATGCTGGATCTTCCACCTGCGGCCTGCCCTTATGTTCTAATCTTGGCTGGGGTCCCACCGCTGTTGGCTGGTCAGCAGGAGTCCTGGGCACAGCTTCGAAATAAAGTGGCCCATTGGATTCATAAACATTTTATTGCATGGGATTTTAAGAATTGGTTTATAATGGTGAGAAAAGTGCGGTGGCTCGGCAAATCTGAAAAGAACATAGCAGGGGACTGTATCGTGGTAAACTTCACGTACCCTGTTTGTGTTAGAAGAATTCTAAGTGCACAAGAATATGATAGCCTTACAGAAACCCAGATTGTTGCCCTGCCCTTAGGGTATTTTTACAAACCTCCTACCATCCCCCAGGAAAACAGGGATTACAAAAATCATTATTCGAAACACCATGCACTAATAGGTTCTTAACTCTTAGCGGACTTGAAAATATTGATTGACACCTTAGTGATTCATCAGTGCTTAGTCATCTTCTCAATGTTGGCGAATTGGTACACCCAGCTATAACATGGCAGGGAATTTACTGGAAGGAAAACAGCCTGGGGTGTTAGCTACCCGTATATTAGGGGGACTACGGGCAGACCAACAGCCCGGGGTGAAAGTTGCCCCTCCCTGTGTCACTCCTAATGCCGATTCTGTTGCAAACATCTTTGCAATTGACCAAGAGACCCCTGTCACGGATGGAGGGAGGCTTCTCCTAAAAGTATTACGTTGGAATGTGGCCGGCCTACAGGGAAAGCTTAATATACCGGACTGGCTAAATTTTGTTAGGAGTTACAATATCATCCTGTTTCAAGGAAACTTGGGAGGTAGCTGTAGGAAAGTAGGATCTGCTTATTATGGTTACCCCCACTTTTTGCTTGATGTTGCACTGTTTTGACTAGTCTGACTGGGATCCTGCTAATCGGGACCCCAGTCTATCTGCTTTCTCCTTTAAATTGTTATGCATGCACTTTGGTACACTCCAGATTTGATACTGGGGTACCCTTATCAGTCCCTAGTATATGGTACCCAGGGCAAAGGCTACCCAGGGCAAAGGCACCCCAGAGGCCTCCCATGGGCTGAAGCATGTATTATGCCACCCATGAGAGGCCATGCAAAATGGAACTACAGGTCTGCTACTGCAACCTGTGTAAGCTGGTGCTTGCACCACTTACTTTAGATATAGGTTCACTATATCTAAAGTCACTACACTTAAAACTTATAAGTCACCCCTATAGCTGGACTTATCAATCCTGAAGGCAGGGTGCTGGGTTTTACGTGAGAGGGTGCCCCTGCATGAGCAGAACCCCTCTGCAGCCTTCGGAGACCATTCTCCCGGGTTGTCTGTGACACAGCCGGACATATAGGTAGAGGTGCATTATAACCTCGCGGTAAATGCTATCTCAAACGGCTGCATAGAAACATATCGTGTTTGGTATCAAATACCTTGGAATCATACCTCCACACCGTAACCGGTGTGGGAGGTATGATTCCACCCTTCTGAAACGCGCTTCGTGGGGTCACTGGTCTTTCCGGTGCCAGCCTTCTCGACCCGGTCAGCACAAAATGGATGCTGCCGATCAGAGACACATTTCTGCCCTCCTGCTGCTGAGCCAAGCTCGAGTAGAAGGCAGCACAATAGGCATCCTGTCACAGGGCGGTGTGACCACCTCCCAGACAGGATTTAGTGTATTGGGGCAGGGTGGGTGCACTCGGAGAGTGCCTGAAAGTCTACACTTGGGGCACATTTGGTGTCCCTGTGCATAGTCCAGCGCAAACCAGTTCTGGGAGCCGTTGGCTCCTGCTCTGGCGCGAAACTGGACAAAGGACATGGGTGTAACCATCCCTCTGTCCTGACCCTCCCCATAGGAGGGTCCCCTGAATCTGTCCAACCCTCTCCAGTGGGTACAAAAGGGCTTACCTGGTTGTAAGACTTTAGATTTTACGTGGACATGATTCTACAAGAAGAAACCACTGACCTTCGACCGTCTGAACACCCTGGACTTCGACTGGGTCCGACTTCGTCTCCCTCTCCGTCCAAAGCTTTGTCAGTGTCCTTGCTCCATACAGGCTCCTTGCAGGACCTGTGGTGCACTAAGGACAACTGAAGAATCTCCCTTGGGGTGAAGGATTCACTCCCCTGCATTCACAGGCACCTCAATGCAACTGACCGGTCTGCTGCTCCTGAGCTCCTGCGGACTCCGAAAATTTCAGCAACACAGGAGGTGGGTTACGAAGGTCCCTGAGGTCGATCTGCCCTCTCAGCAAGTTTGAGGCCAGTATCCCTCGTGGGGACTACATAATCTGAACCCCTGTGCACCGCGTCTATTTGCAGTTGCATATGCTTGTTGGCGATTCCCGAGCTTGTGCATTGGACTCCGTGTAGTCCTGACCCTGAGCAGTATTTGCACCAAAGAACTCCGGCCTCCTCGCACCGAGTGCTCCGTGGGCTGGTACTGTGAAATCTTGTTCGAGGTCCCCTTGCGACTCCTGGTCATTCGGCCTGTGGGTCCTCCTGAGGGTCATCTTGATTTCTGTTGGGCTTTCCTGGTTGCTCCAGACGTGCCCTGACTCTCCATTGCTTGGTGAGTCCCCTGGACCTTGCTGGTCCACACCGTAACCTGCTTGACCTTCCTGCGCGGGTTGCTTTTGCCAAGGCTTGTTGGTGCTCCAGCCGGACACCGACCCCTCAGCACTTGACATCCTTCGTGGGACAGCTCGCATCTGGCTCCTGGTCGTCGTCGTCATCTTCTGGTCCTCGTGGCTGCAGAGTCAAGCATCCCTTCTTCGCACCTGCAGCACCCGACATCGGTGGGCATTCGTCTCCCGAGCCCCTGGTCACTCTGAAGTGACCCAGACTCTGTCCCCGCTGCTTTCAGGTTCCTTCCTTCCAGAATCCAGGCTTTGGTTTCACCGGACCCTTTTCACCTTCACGGCAGCAGTACTTCTTCGCAGCCCTCCATTGAGAACGACGGCAGTTTCCGACACCACTCCAGACCTATGCACCCGGCTCCTCTGAGATGGGTAACTCGGGTACTACGGTATCCACGGTTGGGGTGGCTCTCCAACTTCTTAAATTCCAAAGGGTTTCCTCGAAGTCCTCCTAGAAGGGTCCTTAAACTGTGAAATTACAACCGCGACTTCCCCATAGAATTGTACGTAGCCCGCGGTCGTGTTAGCACACTGCACCCGTCCTCCGTGGGGTCCCTACTTACTCACCTTGGGTGGTTCCTTGGGCTCCCAGCGATTCTACGTGCTCCAGACCTTGTCTTGACCCGAGTCGAGGTTGTTATACCACTATTTTAGTATATGGTTTGGTCTCCTCCTGGAGCCCACTGTGTATTGTGCTACTTACAACTGTTCTATTGATCTCGTATTGTGTGCTTTGTGTCCTATCCTCGTGTAGAGGATACTAGAGATTGTTATATTAATAAATCCATATTTTTATATAACTACTGTGTGGTTCTCCTTTCATTTGGTCAATACAGGAGGTGATCTGGTAAAACAAGCTGCTTTACATTCCTTCAAGATTAAGCCTGAAGGCTGCTCTCCACAGCTACCACTAGGATAGCTTTCTAAAGGCTATCTTTGACCTCATACATCATAAGGGTCGTTTGGACTGGTGCAAGGAGCCCACTTTAATTAGTGGACAGCATATACCAGGCCAACTTCTCAGAGTAGCCCCCTCATTAGTGGACGGCTTCTTATGCTTTAGTGTTTCAGCTATTCCATCGCGATGTGGGAGCGCTTCAGGGGGGCTTACTATATGGATAAGGGGTAGCCCTAGGGGGACAAGCTAGAGTTTTGGAGACAGCAGATATACATTTCCAAGTAATAGTGTTTACGATTGGTGTTAGATTGCACATTGGGAATTTTTATAACAAGGATTATATCGGGACGACAAACCCAAAGTTTCCTCCACTATTTAATTTTATTTCTAAATATTACAGGAGTTGGTAAACTCTGGGTATACTGCATATCTCTGCCTGGCAGGAGATTTTAATGTTCATCTTGGCTGAATGTAACATGTGGTATGCTGGCTGCTAATAGTAATCCACGAGCTGTGGAGCTAGCCTCATTTTTTTTATTCCACTCAACTTGGTTGATTTGCTAGATGTTGGGCAGAATGAGTGTACACTCCCTACCTTTAATGGTCGAGGTAGCTGCTCTACAATTGACTATATCTTTGTTAGTAGTAGTCTGGAACATCTACTAGCTTATGGCTCTGTGGTCCCTTCCAACTTTAGTAATCATAACCCTATTGAGCTATCACTATTTATCTGTCCGAAGGAAAGGCTCAGGGTGGATGTTGGAGCTTGTAATCTTGAACCCTCAACTGATAATTTGAGTCTGGTCTGGAGATTAGGGGACCCTATCCAATTGTTTAACACTATAATCGGAGCAAATCAGGGGGTGGCTGAGCATTGTTTAACTACAGAGGCCAATGATGGCTCCGTGGTGGATGCATATATCACAATATGTGATAGTTAGGATGGCCCTACGAATACCTGCACGACCCTTGCAGAACTCCCCCAGATGGTTCAACACTGAGTGTTCAGTGGTGAATAGGGCATTAAGAGCAGCCTTGGCCTCCAAACCCAGGGACACAGCCTTGGTGCAAATGCGTAAGCAATATAAAGAAACCACTTCTAAAAGAAGGCGTGAAGCAATTGTGAACCAATGGGAGATGTTAGTACAGGCATCAGTAACAAATAATAGTAGATCTTTTTGGCTTACTATATCTGAGCTGAAGCGGAAAAATAGGCCACTTAGTATTATCGCATGTCATATCCCCTCTGAACTATGGGAGGAGCAACTAAGCAAGATATACGCTTAACCCCCAATGTCTAATATCTTTGACATAGATTCCCGTCTTGTCAAACAGTTTCAGGTAACCTTGACGGAAGTCGAAGAAGCTATTAATCAAAGTGTGGGAGGGAAGGCGCCAGGACCAGATGGTGTCCCCATAGTTCTGATTAAAAGTAACATTATTTTTTTGGACACCACTTAAGAATGTTTTTAATAGCCCTGCATACTCTCCACCCCCTGCATCATGGGGCACATCAATTATTGTACCCGTTTTTAAGAACGGTGATAGATCAGCCCCAAATTGTTATCACCCCATCTCTTTAATTGATACCACGGTTAAAAGTTTGGAGAGGACAATCTATAATAGAATTTGAGAATGGGCTGACAAGGAGTCTGTTTTTTTTACCCATGTCAGTATGGGTTCAGGCTTAAAGTGGGGACCATTGAACAGTGTGTCAATCTGAACTTGGTTCTTGGAAAGTACATGGTGGCTAAAAAAATCGCCTCTATTTAGCCTTTATGGACCTCTCAATATCCTTCGACTGTGTAAGTAGAGCACAACTGTGGTCTTTTCTTAGAGGCCGAGGCATGGATACTGTTTTAGTCCAGTTTTTGGCATATTTACATAGTGATATGAGGGCAAGGGTACGCATTAGTACCCAAGGGGAAGTATCTGGAGACATAAGTATACATCAAGGGGTAAGACAAGGGTGTGTACTGGCTCCCTTTTTATTTATACTTTATATTAATGAGCTCCATCTGTTTTTAACGCAGTCAACCGTAGATGTACCAAAAATAAAGGGAAAGCTGCTACCGACATTATTATATGCTGACGACACAGTGCTCATGGCACGCACCCCGAGGGCACTGCGAAAATTAGTGCATGCTTTTGTTGATTTTATGGCTTCACTTTACCTGCAGACAAACTTTGCCAAATCACATATTCTGTCTTGCGGGCCTAAGGCTATTCCCATGATTAACATGACGATCGGCTCTCAGCATTTGAGCCACACTAGCACTTTTCCTTATCTTGGTGTGATCTTTTTGACTCTAAGTTCTTGGTCAGCCAATACCACGCACAGCACCATGAAATTCGCTTCAGCCAATGGTTTTTTTGTGTAGCCTGCCCCAACCTGCCGGGGGTGGCTCCCTCAAGCCACTCTTGCAAATTTATCAGGCGCAATGCATACCGATTGCTATGTACAGCGCCGAGGTTTGGGGCTTTTCGAATTGCAAGGCTATACATTGTGAGGAAAATAGATTCTGTAGAAAACTTCTCTGTTCCCATTTCTGCCTCGCACTGTATTTGTCTTAGAGAACTTAGCCTTCCGTATTTAGCTTATCGCATTAAGGCCCGTCCCGTTCTACTGTGGCTCGCAATTTGGAAGAACGCTGAGGCTGGGCTAACACAGGATATTATAATGGATTGTCTTTCGCTGAAAAAGGGTTTACTTATTCCTTGGTTGCGCTATGTGAAAGCTGAATATTGTAAATTTGGAATGGAATCTGCTTTTACAGATCCGTCATCTTGCACTAATATAGACAATAAAATAGAAGCAAATGCACTTTATGCCCATGATCAAGCTCACCGTTTGCAGGATATGTCGACGAAGCCCACGGTGTCTGTATAAATAGGTCTATGTGAACTTGACTGTTCAACAGATTATATTTGGTATGCACGAAGTAGATGGGAACAATCTTTGCAATTTTTTTCCTGTCAGACGCAATGAAATATCGGTTGTGTTTTCCCCAGGGCTTTACCCATAATCTAGAGGCCGAACTATGTCCCTGCGATAATGTATCAGGCCAATCAATGCTTCATTTGAATTTTTTCAGCAAAGTTTATATAAAGTACACAAGGTTGTTTTTAATTCTGTTTAAAAAAAAGTATTTTAGTGGTATTTGTCAATGTAGGCCTGCTCTCAAACTGTTAAAGACTGTACCCAATGCTGAAAGTGTCCTTTATGTTTGGGCCTTTTTTAAATCTGCTGTGCATGCTCGTAGGTCTATGCGGTCTTAAAAGTATTTTAACACAACTTTCAACTTTTTAATAATTATTTTTGATGTAATAATATGAATTGTATTTGATGTAATATTGTATGTGCTTTTATGGACATTTACGTACTTCAGAATAAAGTTTGATGATGAAATATGTTTTCCTATTTGAACTGGTTTATTTGGTGCTAGAAAGGGGACTGAATCGCTGAACACAGTTTCGAGTAGCTCCTGGATTAATTGTACTTGTGCCAAATTTCTCTATCTAACTCCTCCCAAATTCCATCGCTTTGACAATCCTTGTTACCAGTTAAGCAGGGAGTCTAGCACCTTTTCTTTCATGGTCCTTACAACCCTTTTGTGCTGGTTGCTGGTCAAGTCCAAGCCACTTCAGCATAATCCTTTGGCAAGACGGCTTGGCTCCTTAAAAGGTCTCACAAGCACAAAAACATACCTTAAATAGGTAGAATAATCCCATTCTTAGTTCTCCTTGAGGCCTCCGCAGAAGGCAAAATGATTGAAGTCCCTACTAGGAAGCCTTACACTTACTGAAACCACACCCCTGCGCTCTGCTTCTATTGGCTCTTTCAGCTGCCTTCAATACCATAGACCACCAGGTGCTGATGAACAGGCGCTCCTCATCAGCGTGCATCAGTGGTACTGTGCTGGCATGGTTTCAATGTCAATATCTCCTTCACTCCCTAGATCAATGCAGGATGCAAACTGTCATTCCACCACCTTTGGCTGCTGAAAGGATGCCATTCCCTGCTACATTGCAACAAGATAGAAGTCTCAGCTCCACCAGTAGGGCCTTACTGTTGATTTGACCTTTCAGATGTAGGTTTGGTCACCATGCCACTTTCAGGGCTCTTCCCTTTGGAACTTTCTGATCCTTCATCTGAGACGGGAAAGGACTACCTCAAATTCAGAAATTCCTTAAAAACTCATCTTTTCACCTTGGCTTTTGCTTCATAGTTGCCACACCAGATACATCGGTCAGATGTAACTGGTCCATCCACCCAGGGCCTTGGACTCTTCTCCTTCAAGACTTCACCACTTCACTGAGATCATATTTTCCTGCCTGATTGGGTCACTGCTCTGTTCCTGTGCTGGGACCGGACTGCTATTTCTAAGTAAATTACCCCTTTTCCCCAGCACTTTCAGACCAACTCTTAGTGGTTTGCAGCACTTTACAAAAATCATAAGTAAAATAAAGAATAATTGATGTATTTAGGATCGGTCCATCCTCAGTGACACCATTTTTATTTTTCATCAGTTTTTATCTCAATGAGAGAGCAACTGTGTTCCAGGTACATCCACCATGCATATTGGCCAGTCATGGGTGACTCCATCATGCAGGTGTTTATTAAAGTAGAGGCTCCCAAGGAAGTAAGTTGTAGTAACACTTTCTACTTTTATGTCTTCCCTTGTCACAAATGGTTTTTGCCACAGGTGAGGTAAGACAACTGACCTTTACATGGTTAAGATGTTTTTTACAGCAGGATTAAGTAAGGCTGGGTTTACAATAGGAATTAGTGTCATTAACGTCCATGTTACTTTGTCATATAGAGCTTCCTTTGCGCACTACAGGGGCACACATTTATTTGGAATGCCATTAAAGCATTCTTTCATAAATCCTACTTTCCTTTCCTGCAATACATTTAGATTCATAGATGCTTCCAAATAATTATATCTACACCTTTAGATTTTCCTAAAAGCTTAAAGGAAACCAATCAAGCGCTTTCCCGATCCTGGTTGTGTTGTTTCTAGCCTTCAATAATCATTTTTAGTTGTAAGGTTGTAGGGGCAAACCGAATCTTCAGACCCCTCTTCCACGACAGAGCAAACTACCACCTGGGCTCCCTAAAGAAGGCTCTGAAACGAGTAGCGAGTGCCATTGAAAATATCTTCTAAAGCAAATTTAAATTCTGTGTATTCACCAGGATGATGGCCTAGATGCAATAGTGAAGGAAGGTGACATTTCCCTAGTATTTTAGCAGAATGCCGTGATAGCACAGAAGCAACGATGAACTGTCTGTGAAGCTTAGATTTGGGTTAAGAATGCTCCGTTATGGAGAGAGACATATGTCTGGTACCTTGGAACTGAAACCAGCATTAATTTAAAAAAAAAATCTGCTTTGGCGGTTGGTACTTGCTTCCAAAACCCACTGCTGACTTGAAGTGGAAATTGTGAACACACTCTGGTGGCTGCTACACGTCCAACCCCCATCATTGTCCACAGCAGACAGTTTAAGGAAGACTGAACAGTGATGACTCCCTTTCTTGCCGCAGTATTGGCTTGATTTTGGAGGTTATGGAGGAGACTGTTCACTCGGTGTACTAGAATTCGGACTTCTCCAGCCAAAAGGAAAATAACATTGCATTGATTATAGACTTTCTGCATGTAAGATCTTCGACCCTTGTGATTATGCACATATATCTTCGTTTCTGGAGCTTTTCAACTTTAGAGTACAATACAGAAACGAACTTGGGGAAAATACCAGTAAAAGGTCTAAAACATTTTCCCAACCTGTTCTATACGTTATAAATATGCTTGTAAATAGTTTATACCCTTTAATACTGTAGTAAGCCATATACACTGCATGTAAGCAACATTCAAAACAAAGGAGCTTGTATAATTGAGTGGAAGAAATGTATCCAATGAAAAATACATCTCGGCATAATATGTTCCAAGAATTCAATTTGAGGACCATTTTTCATCCTTCTCTCGTGCAACCCAAAGCACCATCCAACAACAAAATATGATATTTGATCTAATTTTAGGAACACATGTCACTGAAATATATACACAGCGTTAATTTGTACTAAACACACTTAATATGCATCACATTACAACAGTTGTAAATCAGAACAATGTGTTGTCAGTTGAACAGGTTTATTTGAAAGTAAACTTGTTAATTTAATTTGAAATTATTGAAAATCTTTTGGCAGACATACTCATTCTGCTCATCCTCAGTCTTGTAGTTACCTAGGAGATGAACAGTTTAGGTGAAAGGGTTTGTCATAGCATTTTATTCATGCCATTCCAATTGATTCAGAGAAATTTTAGAGACACTGTGGTAGCTAATAGTTTTAGCTTCAAGAGTGCAGAAGGCCAGTGTTAGCTTCATGAACATGGAAGACCCACCAGGTAATTGATCAGATGTCTTCCAACCTTTTGTGGGAAATAACGTTCTCTAGTTAAGACCAAAACCCTGCGGCTTCCAGTGCAAGAGTGGGGTCGTAACCATTCTTAAATTTGATTAATGCCTGCCACTTTGAGTTTCCTCAGCCTTGAAACATTTGGAAACATTTTTGTGATGAGACGCCATAACTTTGGTCTTGTTGTTCCCTTTTAAAAGGTTTTCCCTGTTGTATATCGCTAACTGATCTAGTCTTCTCGGTCGTCCAGCTGGAGTCTGATCACAATCCTTAAATCCGCTGCATACATCAGAATACCCATCACTCTAGTTCCTACGCAGAGAGTTTGAAAATTCTTATTTCATCTGCCAGGTCAGACACTTAGGACCTGATTTCAAGGGACGACTTAATTCTGATGGGGGCTGATAACAACAGTTACCAATTCCGTTGGAATTACCAGATCTGTGGCAACACCGCAGACCTGCTTAGCACCGGATTTGCTCAAGAAAAACTCCAAAAACTAGAAACCGGATTCAGGTGACTCCACGATTCTGCACCTGACGCCCATGGCCCAAGTTCGAAGAGGTCTCCCTAGCGATCCTGACCTGGGATCTGGTGATCCCCGATCTCCCTCAAACTTTCATACGATGCCTGCAGCTTCAACCTAAAGAGTCCCCAAGACCATGACTGAAGCTGGTAAGAAAAGCTGACGCCAGAAGACACTCCTGCACCCGACGCCCCCTGGCCTTGGGTGGCCCAACCGACAGTCTCCAGGCATCCCCCAAGATCCCAACTTAACTCTCCAGCCGGTGGTCGCCTTCAGGAAGTCTTCCTGCCGGTGCCTGCAGCAACTTCACAGAACCGAATGTCTCCATTGAAAAAAACAGGTTCCCCAGCGTCTTTTTGGCACCCTGCCCCCGGCCGCCCCAGTGCCGCTGGTGGTGCAGCTTCTGTGCTGGTTGTTGGCCCCTGCAGTGCTGACCTAACCGAAGGAGCTTTGCTCCCACACCAGAGTGGCCTGCTCGTAAGCAGTCCCTAACTAAAGCCCCACAAAGGTTAACATTGGGCCCCTGCACTCTTCACCGCACCCGGCTGCCCCAGTGCCGCTGGTGGTGGAACTCGAGTGCCCAGCTAGACCTTGGGGTACCTTGGTCCAAACCCCCAAAACACCCACTCGTAAGTCGTGTACTTACCTGAGAAACCGCTAACACTTTTTCTCCTGTGGGAACCTATGTTATGAGATTTTGGGCTTAAAATGTTCTAAGTGTTAAACTGATGTTTGTATGGAGAAAAGAGAACTGAACTGCAAAGTCTAAAAAGTCTTACTTACCGTGTATTGTAAGAACCTTATGTGTGGTATCTAGGCATACCACCCCCAGTACTCCAAGTAATCTAAAAGTAACTAAAACGTATTCTAAAAGTAATTGTTGTATAATGCAGACTGATTTCTGAATCATTACCAACCTGTAACTATTGCAAAATTTAATCACAACTGTATTTCATTGTGTAATCCTGCATTCCAAGTATATTGTATCTACCTGTACCTAGTCCTGCTTGGTTCTAGAAATAAAATACAAGTATACCTTTTTTATACTTGCCCAATTGGTCTGGATTCAATCTGAGTGTGTGCATCAGTCTTGATTGAGTGAATACAATAAATGCTTAACACACCCTCTGGATAAGCCTAACTGCTCAACCACACTACCACAAAGAGAGCAGTTAGTACTTACCTAATTTAGCCTCTGCTATACCTCTGGGGACTCTGTGGCCTCTGTGCACACTATGCCTTACTTTGGTATAGTATATTCAGGGTCGGCTTCCTACATTAGTCTTCCCGATGTCATCCCGCTGCTGCAACAAGGCGACTTCATGGCCTCTCCCAACCAGAAGGACGCTTCTTTACACTTACCAGTCCACCCAGCACATCGCCGGTATTTCAGGTTTATAGTCAGCAGAAAGCATTACCAGTTTAGGGTGCTCCCGTTCAGAGTCACCACTGCACCCAGGGTGTTCACCAAGTGCCTCACTGTGGTGGCCGCTCATCTGCGCAGACAGTTTATTGTTTTTTTTGTTTGTTTTGCTGTCTTTGTAAATATTATTCCATTTTATTTACTTTATTGGTCCAATGATTAATAACATAATGCACAGGTAGCTTGAATGGGAGGGAGGTGTCCCCCCATTCTTTGGATCCGTGTTCCAAAGCCCAGCACCCGTTTAAAGGGGTTGTTTCAAGGCTTGTAGCACATAGAAGACTCGGGATGTTTATACATCCCTACCCTGGGGGAGAGGCCGAGATCTTTCAGACAACTGCAGCCACCTGGATCCTTCTGACACCAAATTCAAAAATGGACAAATGTGGACTAAAAAAAAAAAATGGCCTCCTGTATTGGCATAGTGCCCCATGCCAGGTTACACATGCATCTGTTGCAGGAGTGCTTAGCGCACCAGAGGTCTCAAGTATTGTATTGATCAGCCGCAGCACTTGTAGCTCTCATCAGTGGTGGAACACCAACAAGTTGCAGGGGTGGCCTTTCCTTGACCCAGTATCGCAGAGGACCATTTCAATGGACGCCTCCCTTATGGGATGGGGTGTGCACTTACAGGACCTGACTGTCCAAGTCCAGTGGGAACCCAGTCACCAGAGTCTCCTCATCAGCTGCCTGGTACTACTAGCTGTTTACCTTGCGTTGCAGGCTTTCCTTCCTCACTTTATTGTCCAGGTAGTCCTAATCAAGGCAGTCAACATGAGAGCCATGTATTATCTTCAGAAGCTAGACGGCACCTGATCGCCCCAGCTCTCACCTAGCCCAGAGCATTTGGCAGTGGACTCTCCACCATAAGAACCATTTGCTAGTGGAGTACCTTCTGAGAGTGGACAACAACTATGCTGACCTCCTCACGAGTGAGAATTTCACCCGCACGTCCTCCTCAGTACTTGCGCCTTTGGGCATTCCCAGAGATGGACTTCTTTGCCATAGCAGAAAATGCCAAATGCCCAAGCTTCGCCTTCAAGTTCAGACACCCACAGTCCAGGGGCAGCGCACTATGGATGAGTTGGTCAGGGATATTTACCTATGCTTTTTCTCCTCTCCCACTACTTCCGTTTGTGATTCGGAGGCTTCAGCAGATGTCTCTCATCCTCATCCTGGTGGCTCCCAACTGGGCCCGCCAACCCTGGGTCAGCACTCTGCTCGATCTCTCAGTGGTTCCGCACAAGAGGCTCCGCAGCAGGCCAAACCTTTTACCTCAGAACCATGGACAAATCAGGCACCCAGACCCGAGATGTCTCAATCTTGCGATCTGGCTACTAAACTCCTAAAATTTGGGTACTTTAATCATTCACCGGAATGCATGAGCATTCTCAAGGAAGTGTGCAGGCCTACTACCCGTGCCTTTTATGCTGCCAAGTGTAAGAGATGAGCTTCAGGCACTAACCTTGGAAGAACCTTTCTTCCAGGTACACAGGGATAGAGTTGTCCTCCACACCAACCCCAAATTCCTCTTTAAGGAGGTCTCGCAGTTCCACCATAATCAATTCACGGAAGTCCCTGTCTTTTTCCCACAACCTGACTCCGTTGCGGAACAGGCTCTCCTTTTTTGGATGTTAAGCGAGCCCTTGTGTATTTGACAGGTCTAAACCGCTTAGGAAGAAACAACATCTGTTTGTTGGTTTCTCCAATGGGAAGGCCTTAGCCAAATCAGGCATTGCAAGATGGATCCTAAAGTGCATCCAGATATGCTATGTTGGCCAGGCAGTACTCCTTACACTTTTTCAATCTACTGCAACTCCCACGGGCTGCTTCTGGGAGGACTGCTTTTAAGTCTATGCACAGCATGTGTATCTACAGCCAAGCATGCCTCGAATGCAAAATGCAACTTACCCAGTAAGGATCTGTTTCTGTCATATAGTGCTGTAAATTCACATGGGCCCACCCTCCTCCCACGCCTATGGCCCTTGCTGTGATCTTTCTATCTCACTTTGCTCTTTTTTGCATGGGCATCTCTCCATTTATTGCTTTGCTCCACATTGCATCCTCACCGGCCATGCGGGGAAAATAAACTAACAATGGAGCTGATGACCATGCTCATTACCAGCAAGAGGAGGAGTCACAGTACCTCGTGACTCAAAAGACTTCTTGGAAGAAAAACAACTTGCACACATCCAGGCTCAACACTAGATGGCATGTGAATCTGCAGCACTATATGCCACTGATTGAAGCTTGCTGGGTAAGTAACATTTTTCGGTTTCATTTTTATAAAAGAAAATCAGTACATACAGAAATTTAAAAAAGCAAATGCACACTTGTTTCTTGCAGCACTTGATCACAAGAACTGGAAACACTAGGATTTTATAGCTAACCTCCCTGTGAGCACAGCTAGTGAATTCAACTTTAATCTGTTAAGATTATTTCTTCTATTCACATTTTCGGTTAGTCTGGTACAATTATGGGCCTGGATAACATTTTGTAGGAAGGTAGGCCCCATTATGGGCTTGATTAACGCTTGTAGGAAGGTAGGCCCTTACTAAGTTTTGCTCAAATTAATTAATTTGTGTTCTATTTTTGTTATCGTCTTATCTCCCCTCACCCCCATTATTATTGTTCATCTAGATCTCTTTTTACCATTGCTCTTATGTATGGACTCTTTATCATTCTCAACTCCTGGGTGTTCTTGCCACCTTTGGCATATTTGGAAAATTCATATTTAGCTTCTAATACAGATCTTTGTCCTCCATTACCTCGCACACATGCATTTATCATATGCAGCTAACCACTAGCCACGTGCATATGCACACCCTCACTAATTCCAATTGTTCTACTCCATCATGTGGATCAGCACTTGCTTCTGTCAGGCTTAGCACATTTCTTGCTTGGTGCCTAGCCTGAAACTCTTAGGTTATTTTTTGGATCTTTTGTGTTGTTTTCCCCTCCAACCTTTTCTTCCATCAGCTGTGGTAACTTATGCTGTAATGCTCCAGCTTTGTCATGCCCTGTTATTGTAGTGGTTCTATTCATGATATACATTTCGCTTTTGAGAAATGATGAAATAATTTAAATCAACCACAAACCCTTGCCATGCTGCATATTCTGTTACACAGAGAGCAGAAAAGCTGTATTCCTGTTTTATAGGCCACTATTGGGACTATTTCAGAACAATATTAGAATACTAGGAGAGCCGTGAGACTCTCACTTTGTACTGGAGCACATCAAATAGATATCCAGAACTGTGAGACTTAAATTAATATATTCAGCTGCATGGACCAAACTTACCTATGCCCCAAGTGTATCAGAAGGATGTAGGAGGGTGAAGATAACTTATACCAGACCTGTAAAACTTCTAATGGAGGTTTCCATTGTGTGGCCTGGCAAGGCCTTAATACCAAAGCTAGTGAGGTAAGATAGTATTCAGGATCTCAGAAATCACAGAGCGAACCTTCACGTGTCAGCTAAAACCATGAATGTTGGGCTTACTACTGGATCCAGGAAACAAAGATCCAACAGTTTGTGGATCTGGCATGTATCCTGGCTGAGATAAGGATAGCCATGGCTTGTACCACATACATCAGTATGGTACCCCCCTCCATGTGATGTAGAGTTGCCATTGACAGAAGTGCTGAGATTATGTTTATTAATATTAGTAAAAAGTTGTACTCTAGGAATGGTAAATGCTTACCTAAATAACAGACCCAAAGATTACCCACTAAGGAATAGCTTTATTCAAGACCTCACAACTGGATATGGCAATCCACCTGAAAACATACTCAAGGCATTGTTCTAAACCAGGACCATCATTTTAGATCATGTTAAATTAATTTTATTTGCTTTACAGTTAATCTGTTGAGCTGTATTTTGACAATGCTTTTAAGCCGCAATAATACAGATTTACTGATTTATGATTTATATAACTTTGGACACAGCTACAACCCGAACTGCTGAACGGAATTACACCAAATTTGGCAGAAAGGTAGCTCTTGGTCTAAAAAGCGCTCTTTTTGTTAAATGGTGTAAATCTATTCAGTAGTTGTGGAGAAATTTAAAGAAATTCCCAGTTGTATATATAGAGACGCAGTGGATCCATGACCCCTCCCGATCTCATGTCTGAGATCTGATTGGCTGTCAACGCTTCAAACCAGGAAGTGTTGGCAGCCATCTTATGACTCGGTTGAACCAAGTCACAAGAAAAAAGTTAACAAAAAAAGAAGAAAAGGGGGCAGGGTAGAACCAGCCTGACCCCCCAGGCCTCTTGGGGATGGGGGGGTGGGGATGGGGGGGCGGAATCCCCCAGGGTCCCCCCCTAAACCAAAAAAGCATTAAAAAAAAGAAAAAAACTTTCACCAGGAGGTGTGCTGAGAATGAAAAAAAAACGAAGTGCGGGCTCCCACGCGTTGTCTAATTAAGGCCCCCAGTTGGGCCAGGTCCCGGGGCATTTGAAAATAATGATGGGGGGCCCGTGTGGGCCCCCACGCAGCCCTAGGGAACGCCACCTTCCTGGGACGGAAGACGAGAGCAATGTCCCGGTGGTCGCCATTCCCCAGGGCTAAGTTACATTATAATGCTTGGGGGGAGGGGGGCTCCACCCCACCACACACAGCCCCGGGGACCGCCACCTCCCCGGGGCTCACTGTTTTTTATTAATACAAAATGCGAGGGAGGCCTCCCTCGCTGCACCGGGGACCGCCACCTCCCCGGGGCACAAATACAAAAATTAAGGGCGTTCATTGTAGCCCCTCCCCCCCCCCTTGCTTGGGGACCACCACCTCCCCTGGGCTTAAT
Organism: Calotriton arnoldi; assembly: GCA_963921515.1. NCBI lineage: Eukaryota > Metazoa > Chordata > Amphibia > Caudata > Salamandridae > Calotriton > Calotriton arnoldi. The sequence continues at coordinate 83,613 of CAWUFW010021581.1, forward strand.
TCACAAAGGTGGAGGGGGCACACAAGCCCCTTCCAAGAGCCGCAGATGGCCCTGGGGACTGCCACCCCCTATGGCTGGCTCCAGCAATGTTCCGGGGTGGCCACCCCCGGGCATTGCAGTTTGCTATGGCTTGGCGGGAGAAAGCCATAGCAAACCTGCTCTGCTTTCAAAAATGCTCTTGTTTGCTGAAAGCTGAGCAGTGTCGGTTTCCCTGCTCGCTGTGAAGTGAGCAGGGAAACAGACACATTGCTTTGACACGCAGGGAGCTGCATATTAGCAGCTCCCTAGGTGTCAAAGCAGTGCCGGCTCCCCCTTGGTCCCCAGTGTCGAAAATGTAGGTGCCCTGGGTTGGGATTAGGACACCCACACTACAGGCCATATTGGGGTCCCCGGGGCTGAAAATGGCCCACGGAACAGGGGCCACACGACCCCCCCCCCCTTCTTTTAAGAATTAAAAAAATAACATAAATAATAAATCCGGGAATGGGGGTCCCTGGGGCTGAAATCGTTCCGGGATGGGGGGGGGCGCGCTTCTGTTGGGGGGGGGGGGATGAGATCCCCTTCCCTCCTGGACTAAAGTGGACTTTTTCCTCAAACCAGGAGGCGCGTTTGTAGAGTGGTGGAGAAAAGGGGCGTGGCCTCTGACCTCTCTGCAGTCCAGCTGTGTTGGTCTTACTGGAGGTAACAGGAGGGCAAATTGGCCCCCAAGGACCCTCAAGAGCTAAGGGGACTTCAACCACCAACTAGTAGTGCGCCAGGATGCGCGTTTGCAGAGTGGTGGAGAAAATGGGCGTGGCCACCAAAAACCTCTCAGCAAAACCACTGTGTGGGACTTACCGGAGGTAACAGGAGGGATAGTTGGCCCCCAAAATGGCAGCTCTATAATGATCATGTTGGTAATTTATTTTATTGTTTTTGTTTCAGGTTTTCCGTTCATTCAAATTCGTAAACATGAGCGAAGCAGATGGTAGCAGAGAATCTTTACCTCCTGACAGTGTTGCTAACTACAAAATCTGAGGAATCCTTCAACAAAGAAAAATTTGTCATATGCCAAACTAATTCGAAAGAAAAGCTAACATCAGCTGCGGGCGGCTGGACAGAAGGGAGTTCGAGATGCTGTTGAAATATGGCAAGACGAAGTTAACAAAAGATTGAAACTGATGGGTGAAGAGGATCAAATATTTAATCATTGTAACAACTAGTGCTACAAGTCGTATACAATTGAAAAAAAGCCTGGAAAAAAATCATCAAAATATAGCAGAAACCAGTGAATCACAACAAGAATCGGAGTCTTCTGAGAATGTGACAACCAAACTCAATGTCCATCCACTTAAAAGATCGATGGCTACCCCTCGTCCACCTCCAACAACTGATCAGAAAGCAGAGGATCTTCAATGTGTTACCTGTTGTTTAGCCAGAACTAGGGCTAAAGGGATTGATGAAAAAACTAAGTACAGATTATGTGAATCTCAAAGGGCAAACCTGTTTTTATCTGCAGCTAGTTTCTTCCAAGAGGAAGTTTTCAGCCGAGTAGCTGATCTAAACAGCGAGGTGAATGTATTTGCTACAGATTTTTATGCGCACCCAAACTGCATGCATGCATACATTCGAAAATATGAATGTACAATGAGCTCCCAGCAGCAACGTAAATGCCAGCCTTCAGTTAAGTGTGCACTCTTTGAAAAAGCAAATGAAGATCTCAGAAATAATGGTCAACATTGATGAAACTGTATTGATCCATAATAATGAAAATAAGATTTTTCTAATGAGAATGTACAATGACAGAATTCATTTTTGTCAGTCTAATAAAAGGAATGAGCCAATTATGGTATTCTCAACTGATTTGACTCCTGAAGTTCTTGCTGCCAAAATAAGACCACAGGATGCAATAAAATCAGTAGGAACCATTTTAAGAAAAGTCCTGAAAGATTTAGATTTTGGACTTAATGACAAAATTTGTGATGCCTCAGAGCTCAGCAAATCATGAGTCAACAAGAATGCCTGATGTTGTCTTAACATTTTTTTTACATCATTGTTTAATATCAGCAAAGCAAAACTGTTACAAACTAAAGTTCATAAGTTCGAAACAGAAGCTGACACCATTGATGATGACTTTGAAGATACGAGCGAAGCAGTGGAAGACAATCGCATGAACCGACAGGCTTATGCTGTGAAAATGTACTGTCTTTTCCAAATCATGTTTTTATTAATTAAATCACAGCACATCATCTGCTGCACATGTCTGCCCAAGCAATCTACGACAAGTACAAAAGTAGAGCTAATCACTTCAATGAATGGGATTGGTGTATCAACCAGTTATAATGACATAGTATGAAGCAGGAATTTGTTAGCAACTCATGCTGTAAAATCTTGTGAATCCGACACACCACTTCCAAGTCATTTTTCCAGGAAAGGATTTATAATTGCTGGTCTTGATCATTTTGATTTTGAAGAAGGCTCTTTTTTTTTTTATGGAACATCCAGCATACATGATACTGCCATGGTGCTTTTTCAAGACTGTACCAATGAAGTAGCTGCTGGAAAACAAGCTGTCAGCTGTAGGCATAAACAAACGAAGCTGCAAACTTATAACCCAACTGCCTTGCCAACGTGTGCAAAATCACTACAAGCCATCAACACGTCCCAGTCTACCAGAAAGTTTGAAAGTGGCTGAGGACATGGATCTTCTTCTACCTGATGCTGTGGTCCGCAAAGCTGATTTAACTGAATTTATCGTATTGCTTGTTCGGTGTGGACTGAAGGATGAACAAAAGCCAGTTCCTCTGTGGGCTGGAACTCATGCTCTGATCTCCCAGAATACCGTCCCACTGAAGAAGGTTGGGTTTTTACCAATAATACAATCTCCAGTCCCAAACTACACAACAGTATACACCGCTTTAAAACAAAATTCCAAAATGTGCGTGCTCGGCTTGAAGACCAGCCTATCCTGCCAATTTTCTTCGATGAAGGTGTTTTCTGTTTTGTAGCTGACATTTTTATGAGCAATCCAGTAGAATGTGATGATCTTTATACAATGATGGGTGTTTTCCACATGACAAAAGTTGTGTTGCGGTGTGCAGGAAGTTATCTCAGTCATGTGGCATAGATGCATTTATTGAGGCGGAAATCTTTGGAAGCAAAATTGTCCAGTCAGTATTGAGCGGAACTCAATATTTTAGTTTGTTACAAGGGATGCTAATCATATCTGAGGCTATAGAAACATTGTGTTGGGATGCTTTCTGGAGCAAGAATGACAAATTAGGTTTTGCATATCTACTTTCAGAAGTAAGTGAGCAAGGGACAGGGCGCACTTCATTCAAAAGACATAATGCAAAGCCAGGTAATGTTCAATACACTCAGTTCAAAATCAGAAAACCAAGTATGTAGAGTTTGTCAAAGAATGTGAAGAAAAATCAGAACTTTGCAAGTCCGGGGGAAATGTTTTACACATGATAGCTATAATGGAAAATCTTGGTACATGCAGATCGGGAAGGTGATTGAGTACTGCACGTGAATACTGTGGAGTCACTGTGTTACGCAAATTTGATTGCGTAAACTACATGCGATATGGGTCTTATTTGGAAAGAGTAAAAAAGCTAGAGGTGGAAAAACCATACCTCCTATAGAACATTAATCCAAAGACATTTTGTGGTGAAAGACAGAGAGAATGGTTCAATGCTGTGGCGCCAGCTATGAAACTGGAACAGACTATCCAGAGATCATAGAAAAGCTCCAAGGGAATTGTTGGTCAGACACGTAAAAGTGAATATGTTGTTCAATGACAGCTAGTTTACCATGAAGTCCTTTCTATTTGCAATGTTTTCAGAGAGATGACAAATTCAAAATTAATGGACCATTGTGAAACTGTTCCTCACCACAAACGTGGGAAAGAGAGGGGAACATTTTAATAAACAGACAGCCTTCTTTGTCATGCAGCAGCAAGGAAACCCCTTCGAAACTACTGTGCCTGTGGGACTACACAACTTCATGGCCAAACAGTATGTGGATAACGATATAAAGACATGTCTACTAAATGTCCTGGAACATGGATCGAAACTATACGCAGAATTGAAGCAGGAGAGATTTGTATTGAACGTGAGAAAAAGCTGTTTGACAATCACTAAGGCGAAACTTTCACACTTTAATTGCTATAGTAAGTTTTGTCCAACCAGCCACTACAAAACAGGTTACAAATAAACCACTTTCACAAGCACATAGAGAGATGGATGGAGCAAAAGAAAGGGGTACATTTATCAAGGACATTCTGTTGAATGATCTACTTTCAACAAACGCATTATTTGATGGGCATGCTGCAACCAAACCAGTGAAGCACAGACTCGTACAAGAGCTCGAAAAAAACCTTTCACCTGAAGAAATTCATTTGAAAAAGGTGTCCTCATTGAAAACTGCTGTTGTTGTGGACTATATATCACAATTGCGAATGGTCAAGATTTCATCCATGCAAAACTTCGGAGAGGCCGTTCAGACCGTTCTACAGATATGAAAGTCACTGTGCACCTTGCAAGAATGCACATTGTCTTTGACAGTTATCTTGAACTATTTGTCAAGAAATGTGAGAGAATCAGTTGAATGTCTACAAGTGGAAAAATTGACCTTGCCTGCATAAATAATTTGACACCTATACCTGTGCAACTTGATAAATTCTGTTCATCAACATCGAACAAGATGAACTTTGAGATGTTAACTCGTCAAACATTGCTGATGCTTCAGTGAACACTGAATTTCCAATTATTGCAACTGGAATGATTGTCAGTGGGTGTTTGGTGCCTGCAGAAAGATATTCAAATGGTACGGGCCATATTGTTCTAGAACTTAACAGCAAATTGGAGGAAGCTGACCTTCGTGTTGTGCCACATGTTGAGTGGGCTGTTCAAAATGGTTCCTATTGAGTCATTGTACTGTCAAATGACACAGATGTTAATATTGTGCTACTTAGATTTGTTTCAATGTTCCTAAGTCAAGGATTGTCCGTTATGGATACTTTATGGAACAGGTGAGAAAAGAAACTTCATCCCGCTTCATAATCTGTGCAAGAAACTTAACCTATAGATGTCCAGTATTCTTATCAAGGCACATGATCTTACGGGTAATGACACTGAGCAAAATTAGAACAAAGCTTGGAGCTTTAACTGCCGAACCTGTGAAGTTTCTAAAAAGATTTGCTGAGACAGAATAAGAATGTGACTTTAAAGACATAGAAAAATACCTTGTATGTCTTGGGAAAATTAGCTCTGACTGTCGCACATTAGACTATCTTCAGTACAGTAAGTTCAAGAGATCAGTCCCGCTAAGTGACCTTCCACAGATGTCATATTCTGTGCATGGACACGTTAAAAGAGCGTTCTACTTGAAGAGAAGATGTATAACTGTTTTGGATCATGCATATGTAGAGGTATGAATTTGGTTGGGGAAGATATTGATGGGGTGCTAAAACCTAAGAAATTTCTAAAGCGTCTACCCACAGAACTTGCATGTACATGTACCTGCAAAACCTGTGCTACAAAAATATGTCCCTGTTTATATGCTCTGCTCAAATGTTCAACATTCTGCAAATGCACCACAAGTGATTGCCAAAACTAATAAAGTGAACTATGAAAATGTGTCTAAAACAGGAGTGATAACATTATTTATTTCATATTCAGATCATGAACATTGTTTGGTGTATACATAAAAGGATTAAAAACCATTATCATTTGTTTCATTTCTGTATATGTTCTTCCTCTGTTATAGCCGCCATTTTGGAAAATGGCGGAAGGGTTGCTCTGAGGAGTTATTTTCTGTCTCTAAGACTACTTGACCCCCAAAACCTGTTTTGACACCAAAATGAATTATATAGGTCTCATGGTTCCTGAAATATTGTATGATAACAGCAACGCATCCGCCATTTTAAAAAAAAAGTTGTCCAAAAAAGTGTCCCTGGTCAGCAATGTCTACCCAAGCTAAATTACTTCTATAATGATCCAAAAATGGCAAATCAAAAATGAAAATCTCTGGACAACAATTTTGTCATGTAGGTACATAAGTGGGTTGGGATTCTCTGCCGAATGTGGGTCAGAGGAGGTTTATATAATAAAAGCACTGTTGCAGTCGCACTGTGTCAGAGGTGCAGTGCTGATGTGAATGTTTGTCTTGCAGCTTAGAGCTGTCTCCAACTGGATACCAAAATCAAGGGCATTGTGCTCAGTGTTCCTTAGCCTTGGACAGAGTGTACAAACGACATGATAAAAAGCTTACTAAGAAATATGCTCCAAGCAGAATACTTTCTAAGTATGTTATCGTGTAAGTTTAAGACCTGTAAGACTTATCGGTCTAAAAAAGATGTCAATTTTAAAAGTGTGGTTTACAAGGGGCCTGGGCCCTGTTGATCCTTACAACTGACTCAAATTGACAAAACTAAAATATCAGTTAGATTTGAAAGGAAGTGACAAGTCTCCATTCTGGTTAATTCAAATTAAAATATCTTACACAAAAATAGGTTTGTGTTTGAGAAATGTCGCAGAGTGATTTAAAACCTCCAAAATGAAAAAAGACAGACTCCTTTTGGCAATGCAAAGACAGCTCTTTACTGACTGTCGCAACAGGGAGAAAGACCCTCCTTACACACAGCCAAATTGCTGCTTCACGGGCAGTTCTTTTTATGCACATCTTTCACAATACTCTATTACAAACAGTAAATAATAATTGACTTGCAGGTTATAGGTTGAAGATGGAAAAACACTTAAAGACCTGTGACCCCATAACCCCAAACTCCGACCTAATACTCTACACATTCCTTATTGCACCTCCAACAATGCTTAACTAAGCATTCTTCTACTTGTGAATGCATGTGTATTTCACGGTAAATGTGATTTAAATGGAGTGTGTGCTTTCATCATTGTGCACCTAAGACCTCCGTGTGTTCTAAGCTAATTTAATTTTCCTGCACTCATTGTCTAAACGGGTTACAATCTGTTTGGAAGCACGGAGTGCGTGCCGGTGATCTTGTGTGCTAAACCCATAAATATTTTCATGCTTGCTAAACATGAGTTGGACTTCAACTGAAACCCTTTCAAGTTACCTATCCCATTGTGTACACAAGTGAACTTTTCACCTTGCTCTTGTCAGCGCAAGCCTTGGGCCTAAAGTGGTTTTAAACCACATACAGCTGTGTGTTTTCTACTCGTGTTTGTTGTTGTGCTATGTTCTTGTGTATTACCTTTTCTATGTGCTTTATACTTTCTGTTGTATGTTCATATTTTACATTTCCTACAGCACGAATCCTGGCGCTCAGCAGATGGGGAGGGGGGGTACCTGGCGTATGTGAAATTTGTGAAAGTGTGACAGTAAGTTTGCATATCTGTGTGCTCATTCTCTGGATCAGTAGAAGTGGTTTTAATTTTTCCACTTTATGTATAAGCCCATGAAGATTACATTAAGCCAGTACCTACTTGCAGTGCTTGAGGAATGTTTAAAATATTGCTTTCCATTTTTCCATCTATGCATGTAGGATCTGTAACAACTTCCTCCTATCAATCAGAACCACCCCAGCGCTACTTCGGTTTACGAAAGATTTGAAGACTTACCTCTTTAAAGAACACTACATCACAGTGCTTTAACCATTCACAACCTAACTTCCTGTCCTTTTACTCGTTGACCTTATGCTTGACCTGTACCATGTACAGCGCTCCGCTGCCTTTCGGCTAGGTTCGTGCATTAGAAATACCATATACATTCATACATAGTTATTTTTTTTATTGCCCCATCTGTGTTTCATAAATATCAGGATAACCTGATGGGAGACCACTCAACGTACTTGCCGAGACTCATAAAATTAGTGGACCTTTCAAGGTATATAAAGCTTAAAAGATTTACTGTTGACAGAATACAAAAGTGCTGCTGCCATCAACAGAAAAGGCCACCTGGGTTGTCTGGGTGCTAGAAGGGAAAATAAAGACTGAAGCAGCAGTATGTTCCTAAAAACGAAGGACACCTGTTATGCAAATTATATGAAATATCTTACTTATCTGTGGAGGTCAGCTACCTACGATTTGTTTGCTGCCAAAATAGCACAGCTGTCTGTTCATAAAACGTGTGTTTTTTGTTGAGAAAGGGCAAGTAAGGTGGCTTTTGGAATGAGTTCATACTATTGACTACTTAGGAGCTTGAATTAAAAAAAAAGGTTATTGATTTTATAGCATGGAACACTAACTTTGTGACTGTTAGAAGGCTGTCTGCCAAACAACAATTCACAATAAACCATGCATTTTCCTGGCCGATTTGCGAGTACAGCTAGCACTGTCTTTCTCTCTCATTAAGGATAACCCCTGAACCAAGGCCAATTGGAAGAAGAATTCAGTTATTCCCTGATTAGTGTGTTTTGGAGAGATAGAATGTTGTTTTTTTAAATAAACAATTTATTCTTTTTTTTCTTTCTTTTTTTAAAGGAACAAATCAAATAGTCAGTCCATGATACATACCGTGCAGTGACCAGTAAGATTAGCAGTTAGCTCATCAACATGATCAACTCCGCACTTTCAGGAAAAAAGAAACCTGGGAATTGTTGGTCCACACCCGAAGCCCCTAGCCATTTACCCCAGACTCTTACATGTTTAGCCAGACAACCCCAGGCTTCATACGCAGGTATTTTCGTGTCCGCACCTGTCCACCCACCGCCTCCATAATGCCAGCGATGGTGCCCCAGGAGCCTTCCAATGTGCAATAGCATCTTTTAGGCACTACAAGAGCGGTTCCCATCAAGGCTCTGTCTACCCTAGAGCCCCCAACACGATCATTCGCTCCCAAGAGGATCAGCAAAGGGGAGAGTTCCAGCATCAGGCCCAGTACTGCTGATCATTCAGCCACCACGCTTCCCAGTAACTGGTTATGACAGGACAGGACCACACCATGTGAAAGAAGTCTGCAGGCTTATGGGAACAACATAGCAGGTAGGGTCAGTTGCAAGGCCAGTACGAAACAGCCTGACAGGAGTAAGATGGGCAGTGTGTAAGTAATAAGTTTGCCCCAAACAGAGCCTAGACAAGATAGAATGATTTATTGCTAACATTATCTCAGTAACGTATCGGGAACACCTGCATCAATCAATCTTTTTTTCCTTTACTCGCTAAGGTAATGGGCGAAGCCCAGCCAATTAAAAAAAGTGAAAGGATTAACTTACTTTTGATGTTTATTTGCAATATCTGTCACACCACAGTACTGTGGCAGTCTATACTGGCCAACATATACACTACAGCATCTGATGCAGACCATTTCGGGTAGTTCAAGTTTAGTAGTTGAGCATTGTGTACTGGATAATTGTTTATAACTGAATAAAAGGCCAGGCTCTTGAGAAGCCAGTATTGGCACATGGCAAATACCAGGAGGTCCACACTGCAAATCTGTCAATACAACAGGCTGTGGTTATCAAAGTGAAACGACTGAACCTGCAGGAGTTCAATTTTTGAAATTTCACATTGTGGAAATATAAGAAAAGAAGGCTGCAGTGCATGTTGAGTGGAAAGATGGCCCCTTATGTGGCCAGTCCAGCACATATCCTTATTGACAGTTGACTGGCAGACTGTTGCAAAAAGTTAAATTTGACTAATGATTCTCTGTGACACTGAAGTTCATCTTCATTACATGCTGGGAGTCTTGCAAGTTCTTTTTCTCAATCATGTCCTCCCTAAAATGTGTTAAGACCGAAGATGTTCTGGTATGTTAAATGATATTATCCACCTAGAGAACTGTAAATTGAGCTGTCTAGGAAATTGAAATTGAATGCTGCTCGGACACCTCCGATTCTTCTTTAGTGATAGAGCTGCTAAAGCTCTACATTTGGACTCTAGAACACTATCTCAGGCAAAATATGTTGATAGTCATTTAGCTATTACAGAGGGTGCCAGCTTAAAAAAATAATCATCCTTAATTACTGGTGCCATTCGTAACATGTTCATTTGAATACAGTGCCCACCCTGAACATGTATTGTTACAAGTAGGTAACAGCGATTAGTCTGGTTGGTTATAAAAATTAGGCTGTTTCGTGGTAATCCAGCTCAATCTCTGCAAAATATCTGTCACTGAGTGAGAAACTGTTGGCAAGCTTAACTCTCATACCTGCATGTCATTAATCCCCTCTTAACTGAGGAATGTTTGTATTGTGAAATTTGTTTTGAAGGATATTTGTGGATTCTTTCTAATGTATTGTTTTGTTTGTTGTAGTTTGAAAAGGTGCCCAGTCGGGATGCTTCAGATGCTCTTCTTTATCCTGCAGGAAATCTGCAAACCATCGAAAAGAAGCCCTCTGCAGTTGAAAGTAACCATATCCAGGAAAGGGTCCCCACTTCATCTTCCCAGCCAGAGCCATTGAATAAACAAAGTATTCCAGCTAGTAATGACTCAACAAACAGTAATCTGAAGGAGAAAATAATTGGACTGCTTCAAAAGTACAGCAGCGGTTTGTGGGTAGATGCTCTTCCAAAAGTCTTTGAGGAGACATACAAAGAAAAGTTTCCAGAAATTGTCTTGCAGAACCTTGATTTGTTGTCTGACTCATGCACTGTGGACTATGTATGTCTCAACCCCAGGAAGGCAATTATGTATATTAAGACAAAAACAAACAGCAATGTCCAGACGCAAAATGAAGATCCAGGGTCGCTAGTTGGAAAAGAACATTCCATGGAATGTGAATTAGAGTCTGAGAAAAACGAGCCAGTCCTGGACCCACCCCAGTTAGTCATTCCTAACGAGGCATCTCCATCTGTGCTGGTGGTAGAACTAAGTAATACAAATGAGGTTGTCATCAGGTAAGTTGATTCAATTACTTGATTTCTTAATGTAGAATAGTGTTCCCTGTTTCAAGTAAATGTCCTTCAGACCATATGCAAGCATAATTTGGGATTGTTGCAAATATTTTTTCAATTCCTGAAGGACAAAGCGTCTGGGCTAAATCAAAGGGGTAAAAGCCTGTTTTACAAAATGTATCCATTTTTGCTCACAACCTCGATGCTGATTAGATCTGAAATCCCCAGCCAAATTGGTGAATACTACCTGCTCTATAGTGTATAGCAAAGAAAATATTTTTCTTTAAAGAAAGTGAAGTATATTTCATTCAGTGATAATGGCTTATCTGTGCTTTCCTTAGAAGGAAATGCAGCAGCCTCATTTTCTACATTACCTATACCCAGAAGGATTGACTTTCTGGGGTTGAACTTGCTCCCCAAACGAACAGTTTTTTGGCATCCTATGAAGATGTCATAGAGTAAAAGAAAGCTATTGCCATACCTTTTCAGGAGTTTGTGGGACCAAGAAACAAAGCGTGTTATCACAACTCAGTTTCCTTAACCTTTTACTAGTGATGCTTTCTAAATCATTCTTGCAGCAATTAATAGGAAGGGTGATACAGCCAGTGATTTTGTACACCTTGTGGTCAAACCACTGTCTGACATATCTTTAACACATTGAATACTGCTAGATTTCCATTCTGTTTAAAATGGGAAACAGTGTGTTATATAATACGTTGTTAAGAAACGAAGTACTGAGAGTAAGAATTGGACTCAACCCTTGTAAGATAAGTGCTATTGCAAAAGCAAAAATGATTGGTACAGGAGGGAACTGTGTTTGTGGGTTGAATACCAAATGTGACATGCTGCACATTTTGTTGGATTGCCTAAAACTCAAACAACAGCGGAGGCAATGGTTACGTCCAATATTCCTGAAATATGAAATTAGGACTCGTGGGCATGCTGTAGAATGTTTAGCTGAGATGTTTTTTTAGATATAGCATGTGCTATTGGAAGATTTATGAGGGCAGTTAGTGCAATGTTCATTGAGAACCAGTAGGAGTACGTATGTGTTTTATAAAATTACTGGCAGAATTTTATTGGAAGATATATTTTATCTGAATAATTTATATATGGTTTTAGTGTTTTATATATGTATTTTGTTTATCATTTGTTTTCTTACTGTTGCATTGTTTAAAGGCCATTGGTCTAAATAAACATATCCTTGAACTGAACTGATAATACGTTGTGCCAGAGTGGTGTAAATATGTTCAATCTGGGGATGTTGTGAACCTTAGAAATATCACACTACATATGTTGCATGTTGGCATCCTACTCAGAAGAATTTCCTTGTGATTCACTGGGTGGTTAAACTATAAAAAAAAAAATGCATTCTTTGCTCAACAGTGGACATTGCTAAACAGCAGCTGATTGTGAAAACTCTAGAGTTTTGCGTTTTTAATGTGTTAACCTAAACCAATCCAGTAATACAGTCTTGAACTCAGTGGCTGCGGGACACCCTGAGGTTAGTGAAGATGTAGCTATGTACTTTCTAAGTACACCCTTTTGAATGCCCACATTAATTTTTAAGTTAGTCCTTCTAGTACCTTTAAATGGCAGGGTGGTAGATAACATAAAAGGGCTGTGGCCATGTATAAACACTATGAGAGAAAGATCATTTAGATTACATTAATCTGCAGACAACGCAAATTGAAAGATTTGTCCATTTCTTTAGTTTCTTAATTAGTTCCTTCAAGAAGAGTTCGGAATGTATACATCAAACAGTACCAAAAAGGCGATAGGTTTTAATAAAAATATTCCACAATGTTTCCTACGAGTTCTAATTTTTAATCCTTCATAGTAATGGCTGAAACTTTAGTTTTACGTACTTTTAATTTCTAGCAAATAGACAAGAGCCCCAACTAAATAGCATTTATATAACATCAGGTTGTGATGTTACATGAACAAAAGACTTGAACTAGAGTGCAAATGGAGCAGGAGAAAATGAATACCATTATGCAGTATCCCTGTGATTGCTGGGAGTTATGGACAGTGCCTGAATCACAATTACTGTAGCTGCATGATAGCTGTTTGGATTTTTAACGGCTTCAATTTAAAAAAAAATAAAGGCATGCCAAAGTTTTGTATTACTGTCAATAACTTGGTCCAGTACACCTCATCTAGTACCTTGTTGGGGACTAGGAGGAAGGCTGCCAAAAGTATAGCTGGATAATCAATCAATGTCATTTAGAAAGTTATTATGCAATGTTGCATTTCTTCCTGTGACAAAGCACTATTCTTCTGCGATCAAATCACAAAGAGGAAGTAAACTATAAACTAGTGGCCAAAAATTTTGCAGATATTCTTCCCTCAGCATTCAGTACTGAGATTGATCAAAAACGTGAACAATCTGCCTGGTTTCACTTTTTTTAATCGTACCATTGAGCTGGGCACCTGATTGTCTTGGCAAGAAAATCTTTAATAACATTTCAAATATTTATAAAATAATATTTTGGAAATTGTATCCACAGCTGCTGCTTTGTTAGCTGGTAGATCATCTCTCCAGGGGACCCCCTGATCTTGCATTGCTAGCCTTCCTCTTTCAATTGTGCAGGGCAAAAGCTACCCATGTCAGTAACATTGCCTTGAATATCATCTGCTTATAGCTGTGTAGAATATGGAGCAATGACCACCATAATCACCTGCTTTGCCTTCTCAGTGGCTCCTTTCTGCTATACATATAGCAGTGATTTCATTCTCAAAATCTTCCTCTTGTACAAGCAATACTACCACTTTGTTGCGGAGTTACCTATATTGGTACTATTTCTTGGCTTAGTACTTGATCCCAGTCTCTGCTTTTTGTTTCACCTCTTACTTGAAGCTGCCTTTTACTACTTTGTTAATCAAGCAGTCTCATTGTCTCTAGGGAATTCATACCCAAAGTACAAAGGGTAAGTCGCAAATCTGTCATTGTTTTATGCATACCAACTGTTTGTAACCTGCCCTTTATTCTCGATGCAGCTTATGTTCCTATCGGTTGCATCACAACATGCACATTTGTAGGCAGTCTCAGAACTTCCTCCTGCATTAAAGTGTAGGAGTCGAAGGCAATTTACAACCTCCTGGAGATGTATGGACATAGGCCTGCGAGGGAGAGAAGACCTCAGTCTCGGCATTTGCATTCCTGCCGTACCAGCATATTGTTTAAATAGTCCCTGGCTGGGTACTGCGTTTGCCGCCTTGTCCTGCTGGACCTCTATGCAGCTTTTTACGAATTTAAACTTCCAACATTGTTCCAAACCCTGAAAACTCTCAACGGGCTTCACTGGCACAGCCCTACAGTGTTTCACATCCTACCTCATCAACCAATAGCAACTCAATCAGATAAGCACCACCAACTCCTAGACTCTTCCTGTCACACATGGAATCCCTGAGATCTTCATCCTGTCGCTTATCATTTTCAACCTTTTATATGGAATGTTTGGAGCCATTCTTGCAGATGGCAACATTAAGATCCACCAGTATACTGATAACTCTCAACTCGGTCCTAAGATCTCCTCAGCCAACACCATATAGAGACTCAAAGTCTACGAAACCTGAATATCAAAAAACTATTGGATGCAAAACCCCACAAAGACGGAATTCCTCCTGTCTGCCAACACCACCAAGTATTCGTTGAATAGGTCATGGCTCTAAAACATAAGCTGAATCAGGTTCACACCCACCATTTGATAGAACAGGCCAAACTCCTCGGGTTCATCATCGACTTGCACCTCTCACTCAAAGGATACATTGCTAGCAGCCCCAAAACGAGCTAGTTTAAAAAAAAAAAAAATCTTGCTCTCATTTTCTTGAGAAGACTTTAGAAAGACAGTTCATGCTGTAGTCCTACCACCTGGATTGTGTTAGAGGCCTGCTCAACAGTAATCCCAGAGAACACCATCTCTACCCTGAAAGGCATCATTCACGCAGCAGTGCAGCTCATCATGGTGCTGAAGAAATCTAGCCACCTAATACTACAGGATCTGTACGGACTCCCTCTGCAGGCCCTGATCATCTTCAAGATCAGCTACATCACTTACTAAGCCCTCTGAACCAAGACCCCTGTCTACTTAGCTAATTAACTAGAAAATATATGGAGGTTAGTGCCAGATGATGAGCTCCTACATTTTCAAATTCGATATTAAAACCGCAGGAACAATAAAGCAAGCCTTAGCCTATGCTACCAGGATCTGGAACAACATTCCTTCTGAAATGAGAACAGCACCAACCCTTCTACATTTCTGAAAAAGAAACCTCACCTTTCCACGGAACCCTGCCTCAGAAAGGCTGACCTCTCATTCCTTTCACTAGCTCTTCCTCTTTCCTTTGTCCCCTTCACCTTCTGTGTATTCCTACTGGGGTTTACACCATGTATAGCTCAGCATTGTTTGCCAGCTAGGCTTGTACTTTAGAATGCTCTTTTGCAGTCTCAAAGCTTGTGACTTTGTAACTTACAGGCTTTGCTGCCAAAAAAGAACATTGGGCCTTGTATTCATACAAAGCATTTGGTAAAAGTGGGCGCAATTTGTGCACAGACTTTTACCAAATGCATTGTTTTTTTTGCGAACCAACAAATGTTCAAACGTGTTGGTTTGAAAAAATGTTATTCATAGGGGGATCGCATTTGAACCTTTCCCATTAAATATGCAAGTGGTAGGCCCTAAATTAGGATGGTGGTCTGCTGGGGTCAGCAGTTCACCATGTCTGTGATTGCTTTTAAATAGAGCACCTTCTCTTTTTTTCATACAGCCTGTTTACCTTAAAAAAACGGGATGTTTAAAAAAAAAAAAAAAAAGTGTCAAAATCTTTTTTATTTTTACCACTAAGCAGTACTCCTATAAAATGTTTTTTTTTTTTTTTACAACATTGACTAAGAGGAAGGGATCGATTCCCGTGTGCGAGTGGGTTTCCACCTCCTTTGAGGTATCGGTAACCTACCAATTGTTTTGCAAACGCAATTGTGGTGGAAAACCATTGGTATATACCATTAGAAATCACAAATTGGAAGGCAAGCCCTAAACAAGCCCCTTTCTATTTGCAATTCGGTATGTAGTAGCAAACATGTTTTGCAATTTGGTAAATCACAATATGAACATATCCAAAAGCTATTTTGTGCTTGCAAAGGCTCTGAGTTTGCGAATCAGAGCCTTTGCAACCGCAAATCGCTTGAACAAGTCCCTTAGTACTCTAAATTGGGATGTAATAGGGATTTGTTTGCAAAAATAAAATCTTATCCACAAGCTTGCTTTGCTAGGTTGTTTAGCAGTATAATGTATATCTATGCCACAAATTATTGCCATCGTCCTATCCCACACTGTTGATACATGTCTGTCCCTATTGAGTTTGGCATACTTTTAGCTCAGCTTGCCTGTATTCTACAAAAGACATATGTGACAAAAAAGATCTCTTCAAAGTCCACCAATCTGTACTTCAGTCTTATCGCAGTTTTAAATTTTGCATGTAATTATTTCAAGATTAGTAATGAGTTCTGTACATTTCCCTCTTGCATTGAAAAAGTTGCAGAAGTAATAGTTAATGCATGTACAAAATGTGTTTGTAGATAAAATACAAGTTTACATGACTTTGTATTTTATTGACACCAACTGTACAACTGACCGAGAGGGTAGATTGCTCTGATTTGGATTAGTAGGAAGAGGAGAAGCCACATACCTCCTCAAAAACAAGTAAGGATGGGGGTTCGTCATCCTCTGTTTGCTGTGAGAACTTGATCTTTTTGAGCCTCTGAGAGGCTAGCATGGAAAAATGTAAAAGCAAGGAGCCTCTCACCATCATTATCTGCCTCTAATACTCCTTTCAAAGAGCAGTCTTCCAAGAAAATTAGATTGTCGACCATATCCTACCGTCTATGGTGGCTAGCTCACAGAAGGCATCCTCACTGACTGCGTCGATGGCGACTACGACAACGATGGCTTCCTCATTGTCGTCCCCGAAGACCCTGATGACGGTGTCATCATCGTCGACGAGACTGTTTACGACGGCAAAGATTTCATGGTCATTGACGTCCATGATGACGGCCTCAACTTCTACTGTTCCGTCCACGACACTGGTTTCCGGTGCCACGTCGTCGATTGTGCCGTCAGCGTACCGGTCGACGGTGGAAAAAGAAATTTTATTCATCTCTCACAAGGTTCCTAATCTGCCTCAAGACCTCTCTAAAATTTCACCCCTTTCTCCAACACGTCTACTGGAGTTCCAAGTATCGGATGATGAAAGTGTCTTCGGTCCTGCATATAGTCCCTCCCAATTAAATGTAAAATGTCAGGACAAGGAGGATGATGAAGCGGATCAGGAGCAGTCCTAATATATTGAGGGTGATTTTTCCTTCTCAGACAGAGGCCACACAACTGCCTTATGGATATGATACATTCTAGGAGCACTATCCCTATAAGGAGCAAGAGGAAGAACCGCAACAAGTACAAGAGTCAGCCATAGCGATTCCTGTCTCGCTAGTTACGGACTTACTCATGATGATTAAAGACTTTTAGAAAATATTCCCTGATGCAAATGCTCCTTTACAACCTGCTCCCAGGCAGAAGACCTCAGAGGTCACTCCGTGCCACAGAGCACACGAGATCTCAAAAAGTAAGACCTGTTCCGCCTCCCATCACAATTTGGATACCTTTCATGACAATGATGATGATCAGCCACCTGAAGAGGGTGAGATCCAGGTGGATCAGAGTTACCACCCTGAGTGGGATTATTATGTAGCGCCTATGCCAGCAACTCCAACTCCTCTTGCAGCGGATTCTCCACCAGCAGACATTGGTGGGTTTCATGACCTATTTGAAAGGACTTCTAAGTGCTTTGACCTTCCACTACCAACAAAACAGGCAGAGTGCTTCCTATATGATTTTAAAGCAGGAGCGAAACGCTCAAAACGGTCTATACCCATCATAGACTTCATCTGGCTCGAGGGCTTGATGCTTATGAAGACCCCAGTGTATGTTCTGGCTGTGATACTGCAGCTGGATAAGCAGTACAAGGCCCCAGTGAATTCCCCTACGTGCCTCATTAGCCAACCCAGGCCTGATTCGGTCATTATGCAGGCGGTTCAGAGAAGAGCAAAGACCCCTTCTTCGCCATGCACAGCTCCTCCGGACAAGGAAGGCCATAGGCTTGATAATATTGGGAAGATATTTTCCACAATGGCGGCTCTTGAACAAGTTGATCAAGAAGCAGTCCTTTAGAATGCTTTCTCTTCAGGAGATTCTGCAACTAGTGGACGCAGGAGATTATATGTCTTTCCTAGATCTGTTAGACGCATATTTCCATATTCCGATACATCCAAAGCACCCAAGGTTTCTCAGGTTTGAGGTAGTAGGGTGCCATTACCAATTCAAGGTACTTATTTTGGTTGAAGTTGGCTCCCAGAGTTTTCGCCAAGTGCATGGCACTAGTGGCGGCCTTTCTCACGCTCAAGGCACCAGGTGTTCCCGTACCTAGACGATTGGCTGATTAAGGGTCTCACTTATTGTTCAGTAGAGGAGTTGACATCAGTGCCTTCAGCTTTTCCAAACCTTGGGCCTCAAGCTCAACAAGGAAAAATCCTCTCTCACCCCTTCCAGATCAGCAGTGTTCCTGGGAGCGATACTGAACACAAAGTTGTCAAAAGTATTTCCCACAGAGCAAAGAATTTCTCACCTACAAGCGCTGATAAAGTGCCTAGCTGCAAAAAAGTTCACTTCTGTGAGGACATACAATTCCATGTCGGGGATGATGTCTTTCTGCATTCCATTGATTCTGAATTGTTGTCTGCGGATGAGGGCTCTGCAAGAACAACTCGATGCTCAGTGGATGCAGTCTCAAGGGTCCTTCATTGACATGATTTCAATCACCGCAAAAATGTAGCTGGCAATGTCCTGGTAGGCGATTAGGAAAAATGTCTCACAGGGTATCTTTCCTTCCAGTGATACCTCAGGCAGTCCTGACTACGGATGCCTCTCTCGAAGGATGGGGTGCGGACTTAGAGGTTCACGGGAAATGGTCCAGTCAAGCAAAATTGTATCACATAAACATTCTGGAACTGAAGGCAGTATTTCTCGGTCTTCAAGCATTTCTTCCCAGGATCAGAAACTCTCCAGTGCTGATAAGAACCGACAACACCACCACCATGCCTTATCTCACAAAATAAGGGGCACAAGATAGCAGGTTCTCTCTGCCCAAGCACAACAAATTTGGGAATGGCTTGGTCAACAGCATTGCATTGAAGATAGACCACGTTCCAGGAGTGCAGAATGATTGGGTGGATTCTCGCCGCAGAATGGACAAACAATGCCACGAATGGTAACTCAACCATAGTCGGATGAGAGCTTTTTTCAGTTTTGGGGTTATCCAACCTTAGATCTGTTCGCCCCTTCTCTCAACAAGAAGTGCACGTTTTTCGCCAGCCGACATCCTCAACGAGATGTTCGCATATGTGTTTCCCCCATTCCCACTCATTTCAAGGGTTTTGCAAAAAAATCAAAACAGAGCTTTGCCGCCTTATTCCATCACCCCGGCATGGCCAAGACAACATTGGTTCACCAAGCTTCTTCTCCTATTAGAGTGCTCGCACATTTGATTTCAGCCGATGGAGAATCTCCTCTCAATTAACCAGGGACAAGAGTTCACCCGCAGATTCAAACTATCAATTTGTCAGCCTGGCTTCTCGCCACCCTGAATTTGGAGATCTAGATCTCTCTATGGAGTGTGTTTCAGTTCTTCATAAAGCTCAAGCTCCTCCCACAAACAAATGCTACTGGGCAAAATGGAGAAGATTTTGTTCATGGTGAACATCTGTCTTCCCATCCTTTCTCGTCTGCACCTCAGCAGATTCTTCCCTATCTACATTCTCTACCCAATTCAGGTCTCACGCATGCTTCCATTAAAGTGCATTTAGCCTGCAATCTCTAGACACAGGCGGCATCCTGGAAAGTTATCCCTCTGGTCCAGTAGACTGGTTAAGGAGTTCATGAAAGGTCTATTCCAGGCTTAACCTCCTGTGGAGCTCCAATCGGTTCTTTGGCAACTAAACAGTCTTGTCACAGCTGATTAGATCTCCGTTGGAGCCTATCCACTAGGATGAGTTGAAGTTTCTCTCTTGGAAGCTGGCTTTTCTCTTAGCCATCACGTTGGCCAGATGAATAAGTGAAATCTAGACATTCACAACCAAAGAACCTTACCTACAATTTAAGGAAGACAAAGCCATCCTATGCACTAATCCATTTTTTATTCCAAAGGTGCTGATGGCTTTTTCATCGCAATGAGCCTGTCTGGCCGGGGTCCTTTACATTTTCAGGATGTGGAGGTTCCTCAGTTGGACCTGTTTGCCACTCACGAGAACGCGCACTGCCCGGCATTCTGCAGTCTCCAGTATCCGATGCGGGGAGCATTAGGGGACGCTTTTCAGTTGGATTGGGGCTCACAGCTTCTATACACGTTTCCTCCTATACCCTTGATTCCTTGAGTTTTAAGGAAGATTCGCCAAGACCGGGCCCAAGTCATATTGATTACCCTAGATTGGCCTTGGAGGATATGGTAGACAGACCTCCTTTGCCTCTAATTGCACCCTCCGCTCTGTCTCCCTCTCAGGGCAGACCTCCTCTTGCAGGGGCAGGTCCTACACCCCCACCTCCAGAGCCTGCACCTTCATGCCTGGAGGTGGGCCAAGTTTGTTAAATGGTGTGGAGAGAGATCTATTGATCTTTGCAGGCCCGTTTATTGATGTTCTGAGTTTCTCTCTTTCTTTAGCCCTTAGGGTTGTGCAGTAGCTACTGTTAAGGGCTACTTGTCTACCTTGTTGGCTTTTCTCTGTTTACCAGATCAGCCCTCGTTGTTTAAATCTCCCATTGTTATGAGATTCATTAAGGGTCTCACAAATAGGTTTCCTCCCACTTCTTTTATCATGCCTCAGTGGGATTTGAATGTAGTTCTCACATTCCTGATGGGTTCACCCTTTGAACCATTACATAGTTCTCCCTTAAGGTTTCAAGCATTTAAAACTATATTTTTGGTTGCAATCACTTCCGCAAGGAGCGTGAGTGAATTGCAGGCACTTAGCTCGAAGCCTCCTTTATCATCATTCCATACGGATAAGAGGGTTCTTAGTACCAGAGCTGCTTTCCTGCCTAAGGTGGTAACTCCTTTCCACCTGGGGCAGTCCTCACCTCACCCACTTTCTATCCTCCTCATCACCCTTCTGAGGAGGAGGAGAGGCTTCACCGCCTGGACCGCAAGAGGGTGGTCAGCTTCTACTTGGACAGAACCAAGGACTTCAGGTTGGTTGATCAACTCTTCATTGCTTATGCAGGCCAGATGAAGGGCAAGGCTTTCTACCAAAGAACGCTGTCCAGGTGGATCATCCTGTGTATCAATATCTGCTACGCCTTGGCCAAGAAGGAGCATCCTGAAGGTATTTGCACTCATTCTACCAGAGCCAAGTCTTCTTCTTTGGCTTTAGCTAGAGGTGTCCGTGTGGTAGACCTCTGCAAGGCAGCAACTTGGCCTCCCTCCACACTTTTGCAAAGCACTATTGCTTGGATTCGGAGGTGAGGAGGGACAGCCATTTTGCACGTTCTGTTCTGCAAGATTTTTTGGTGCAGGCAGGCACCCTCCACCAGGAGCGGGACTGCTTGGGGATTTGTTAGAAATGGGGATCTCTAGTTGGCAATGGCTGGCGCCAATGTCCAAGAAGGGACCCTTCTTCCTAAGTCAGAGTAAGGGGGCTACACCCTTTGATTACCCCTGCTCAACCCTGTGGTAACGTAGCACGAGCAGACAGGCCTATCTCAGAGGCAGTGTGTGAAGCATTTGTGACCATACACAATAACGCAGTGAAGACACCACAAAGGGACACCACACAAGTAACTATAGAAAAATGAGTAACTTTATATCAGTTTAACACAAGGTTCGAAGACGATCAACCAGCCCCAATGCACGTAAATATAAGTTCACTGAAAAGGCGATAAAGCACTCAAAAGCGGGTGAAACTAACTTAGTTCGAGGCCGGGGTCTACGCGACCCGATGCACAATATACCTGAGGTTTAAAGGGGCACGGCACGCAACTTCGGGAGGAAGCCGCGATGATGACAGGCGGACTCGCAGCGGCCGCAGCTCCCAGCTGCAGCGGTCCGCGGTGTGCACTCACGAGGCTCCTGAGGCGGTGATTAAAGGCGGGCCCTCAGCGGCAACAGCTCCTCAGCCGCAGCGGCCCACAATAGCGATAGCGATGATTCTTGTAGTATAGACCAATGCGGGCTCTCAGCGGCAACAGCTCCTCAGCTGCAGCGGCCCACAATAGCGATAGCGATGAGTCTCAGCCTGCGTTACCCGCAGTAGACCCAGAGGCTCTGGAATTCTCGACAGAGGCCTCACCTGCGAGTAGAACTCCTCTCAATAGGAATTCAGAAGGCTGATGGGTGAAGTCTAATGTCCCTGAGACTTCAGCAGGAGGCAAGCTCGAATCAGGCCCTTGGGTAGTTGCTTCAGCAAGATGGATGAAAGTTTCAAAGTCCTTTCCCTCTCGTTACATGGACAGAGGTTCGTCTTGACATCCAGAAGTAACACACCCTGTAGGGGTTTCGGCGCAGATATTTATACCCCACAGGTCTTTGTTCTCAAAAGTCACAAGTCACTGAACCCAGCCAGAACCAGTTCGGTGTGGTCCTGGAGCACTTTATTTACGAGGCTGCATCCTGCCTTTGAGGAAGAGGGGGTCTGCCATCAGACGCACAGTGGGGGCTGGAGCCATCATTCACCTTGCCAGGCCCAGCCCTGCTCAGATCAAAGGGTCACCCCTCCCCATACTCCAGCTGCAGATTTCGCTATTCGACCCAGGTCGGGCTCAGCCTGCCCTGTCCCTCCAAGACCAGACATCCAATACACATAACAGCAGAGCACACTGGACGACTTGGGCAAGAAAATACCTACTTTCTAGAAGTGGTATTTTCAAACACAGAATATAAAAATAATCCTCACTAAAAGATGTATTTTAATATTCTGTGCTCAGGCATACTAAATTCGACTTTCCAAACCTGTTCCTTGGGTCAGCTAGGATTATAGGATTTAATAATCAAAACTGCCCATTCTGGCCTAAGGGAACACATAGCCTTGCAATAGTGAAAAACGAAATGGAGTGTAATTCACTATCAGGACACGCCACACAGACCAAGGCTGGTCCTACCTTTCACATTCAACGCACCCTGCCATGGGGATGACTTACATGATGCCAAGGGAAGGTTGAGGGACTGGGAGGTGGGTTCACTTTACAGTCAAAGAATGGCAGTTCTGGACTGCGCACAGACTCTGCGATGGCAGGTCTGAGACACACTTTACGCGCTGCTTATGTGGGTGGCGCAATCAGCGCTACAGGCCCACCAGCAGCATTCGGTCTACCAGCCCTGGGCACGCACGGTGCTCTATACTCTGGACTAACAGGTAAATCAAATGAGCCAATTATGGGAATACCAATTCATCCAGTCAATTTACAATAGCAAGCATTCGCGCTGTAGCACTGAATGGCAGTGGCACAGCGCCCAGAGCATCTAACACCAGCAAACACAGTGGAGACAAAAAGCGAAAGATGGGAGGGAGACCCACGCCAATGGTGCCAGGTCTAACAGGATTCAATTAAAAAAGTGAAGAATCCACGGGCAGATGTATCCATCAGAAAAACAAGTTACTTACCTTCGGTAACACTTTTTCTGTTGCCTGTCTGCTTATACCGAAAAATAGCCAATGTGTATTTTAAGTGATTTATTGTTTGAATCATATGATACTTGGCATTAGGAAATGTCCATGATTAAGAATGTCCAGTTTTAGTTGTGTTTTGTATACTATGTATGCTTGTGAAAATGTTGTCGGTTCACCCGTTCGCCTTGGAGGCACCAAAAAATGGGTGTAACTGACGTCAGCATGCCGACTAGGTCTTCTTATGGCTCCGATGACGTCATGTGGAGTCGTGTGCGGAGCCGTTCCATTGTGATGTCCTCGTCGACGTGGGAGACCTGAGGAGAAACTTTTCGGTGGAAAGCTGCGTATTGGGGTAATTCAAAAGGTGAGGAATCCACAGGCAGATTCTGTATCCTCCAGAAAAAGCGTTACCGAAGGTAAGTAACTTGTTCGTATATATGTGTGTGTGTATATATATATATATATATATATATATATATATATATATATATACACACACATATATACGAACAAGTTACTTACCTTCGGTATATATATATATATATACACTCGCTGTGGAAAAGCACCCACCCTGAGTTTGGAGCCTTCTGGTGGGAAAACAAACTATGCAGATAAGCTAACGGCTCCTGAACCGCCGCTGCGAGATGTTCCAGTCGCCCATGGAGGGCGCAAGTTATACAAACCTGGGGTG
The DNA here is from genome assembly GCA_963921515.1 of Calotriton arnoldi. Classification (NCBI taxonomy): domain Eukaryota; kingdom Metazoa; phylum Chordata; class Amphibia; order Caudata; family Salamandridae; genus Calotriton; species Calotriton arnoldi. Next base: position 107,812 of record CAWUFW010021581.1, read on the forward strand.
TGACTGTTATTGAACGGGCACCTGCTGTCACGTCTTCATGTTCAATTCAGCGGCTGTGGCGAGGGGTAAAGTTCACCGAGTGCCGGTTATCCCTGGAAAGGGAAGTGAGGGATTGTGTTACCATTTGGCAAAGATTGTTGTGCAGTATTGTGACCCTCGTGTATTTCCCATCAGGGAAGTATTGAACATTTGCAACATGTGGGTTTAACATCAGACTCGATGTGGGAATCACAATGCCCCTTTGGCACGGTAGCTGTACAATTATTTTGTTTAAACCATTTGCATCCCTCCAATTGGCTGTTAGTATCCCAATGGCAGCGATGGTTACTTTATTTAACAGCCAACTGGACTCCGTGTTTGTACTGAAGCATTTCCAGCACTTGACAAAGGCAACTTCGCCGAAACGCGCCGTGGACGAAATAGTGGATGATTATTAAATCTATTTTAAAAAACAAACCCCGTGAGTGCTCCAGATTTCCTTGGTGGTTGCTGTGTAGCAAACGAGTTCCCCTCCTCGCTGTGGATAAAAGCACCCTCCCTGAGTTCGGAGCCTTCTGGTGGGAAAACGGACTATATATATATATGTGTGTGTATGTATGTGTGTGTATGTGTATATGTGTGTATGTGTATGTATATATATATGTGTGTATGTATATATATATGTGTGTATATTTGTGTGTATGTATGTATATATATATATGTGTGTGTGTGTGTATATATGTGTGTGTATATATGTGTGTGTATATATGTGTGTGTATGTGTGTGTGTGTGTGTGTGTGTGTGTGTATGTATATGTATGTGTGTATGTATATATGTGTGTGTATGTATATGTATGTGTGTGTGGGTTTGTGTTACTATCCTTGTGGGGACTTGGGTGTGATAACACACTCACGCTGTGGGGACTTGATTGCACTGTGGGGACCTGAACCCAGGTCCCCACAAGGCAATGCCTTCTAAATGTTAAAAAATGACTTCAGGAACATCTGTGTCAATTTTCACAACTTTTTAAAAAATTGCTTTGTGGGGACCTGTGTTACATCAAGTGTGTTTATATTTTTGCTCAGCTCTGCCCCTGTAGACAGGAGGCAGGTACTGCAGTCTTAAACACACTTTGCATTTAAACACACTTTGCTCACTGGAAACACATACCTGCAGCAGAAAGGACAGACTTTTAAAGGAAAAGCTGCATACCTGTGTGCTTATCTAAATATTTTTCATGTAAATTAACCATTTCTCTATTTATTAAAATAAATCTTTATTTTAGATGAAGCTATTGAATATAGATTTTTTGTGTCTGAAAACTAAGTGGTTTTAAAACTTTTCTAAAAGCAATTTGGATCAGATTTGAATTCCAGAATACTTCACTATTGCCGATTGATCCTTATCTGCAATTAAAGAATGATGGTGCGCTATACTGTAATAGAATATAAACTGATTTGATAGATATTTGCAAATAACCTAAAGGCAATCAATTCCTATTGTTACTTTGCAAAGCTTGTACCAAGAATTCTGAGTCTTTATGTTTGCCTTTGTTTACATATTAATATGCACCATGGAAAATGTTCATTTTTCTCTCCATCAGTGCTAGTGCATGTTTGGCTGCCACGCGCCAACACATACACCCTTGCACTATAGAGGAAAAGGGTGTGTGCTTTTCTAAAGCACAGCTTTTTTACCGGAAGGCAACCTTTTCAGTACAAAAACTATGCATTGAGGGCCACATGCATCAAAGGAAAAACCGGTCACAAACGGGCAGATTCTCAGAATCTGCCCCTTTGTGACCGGTATTTTTGCATTTGGGATGCATCATCCCAAATGCAAAAATCGCAATTTAAGGAATCGCAAAATTTGCGATTACTTAAATTGCAATTGCATTTAAGCAATCACAAATTGTGATTCCTTAAATGCAATGCATTAAACAAAATAATTTAGCGATTTCGCTAATAAGAATCGCAAATAACCATCAATCTAAAATTGATGGTAATTTTCGATTTCTCTGAAAAATGCACTAAAGTGCATTTTTGAAAGTCACATGATACACACACACATGCCCTTGGGGCATGTGTGTGCGCAACATGTGGTTAAATTGTAAATTCAGGGGTGCAACAGGGTATCCTTTTGGAACCCTTGCACCCTTGAAATTGCATGCGCAATTTGCGAGTACCTATTGGGTACTCGCAACTTGCGCATGCAATTTCTATTGATTCCTATGGGCCTCTAGGCCCATAGGAATGAATGCGTAGCAATTCCTTAATTGCGGCTCACAATTTGCGAGTCGCAATTAAGGAATTTTAGGAATTCGCTATTTTTGTGCGAATTCCTACATGCATAGGCATTTGTTATTCCTTATTAGCGAATCCTTAATATTTGCTAATTAGGAATCGCAGATGAGATTTTTGATGCATGTGCCCCTAAGACTTTTCCCACTTTGCATGTGTGCTATACAATGCAGCATTTATGCAAAGTTGAGAAAATAAGGAGAAATTAAGGCATTTCTTCTCATTACACCAGCCTCGTGGAAGCATTTAGTTTTGGCACTAATCCATGTCTACCAATGTAAGTAGATAGGGATTTGCATCAAAACCGATGGAACACTCATTGACGCATATTACATTTGAGACAGGGAGGAGAGGCCATGTTATGTATGATTCACCTATTACTCCTTTGTCCATCTGGGGAAATAGATAGCAAGGGTAGATGGTTTTGGAAGTCATACATAACATAAAATTAGAGATGGGTAAAAGTGAACAACAGGGATGTTTTCACCTTGTAGTTTTGAGCTTCACTCTTGTTGTCTACTTATTATCACTCAGGCACCCATGGTGAATTCATCCCTGTTATTCACTGTTATCCATCTATACATGTATAATTCCCTTTCTTCCACTTTGTAGTCACCTCACCTGGTGTTTTAGAGAGAGCCTTATACACCTGAACAATTCTTAGTCTATTCCTTAAAACACACATTGAGTTTCTTGGTGGATTTGTATGTCTTTGTAAGGGGAGCTGATAATTTAGAAATATCTCAACTTCTAAGGTTAAGATTGCTCTTTTTATGTGTCACCTTATCTTAAAGGAGGACTGCTACGAAATAAATGAGAGCTGAAGGTGTCACTCTGTTTCTTCCTTCTTGCCTGTGCTGATGATCTTTAGGTGGTGTGGGTATCACAATAATCCTATTTTGATGTGTTCAGACTGTTGCAGTAACTATGATGGAGTACATTTCTATTACTCCCAAGATTCATGTTTTGCACTACCCTTGCCACTTCACAGCACAACCAACACACATAACCATTCTTTAACAAACTATTGGCTTTGTCATTCAATATTTTTGCCTGAGTGAGATCGATTAGGAGCAAGGGTCGTTGCACAGCCTGTCCATACTATCCTGGAATATAAATGGTTATAAGAGAATATCGAACCAGGAAAGTTTTAACAAGATTATCGAGAGCAATGACATCGTGTGCTTGCAGGAGACTTGGCTGTGCGATGAAACCCAAGTTATCGAAGGGTTTGCCCAACAGTCAAAAGTAGCGAGGAAGAAACCTCTTGGTAGACCTTCGGGAGGGCAATTGACGCTGATCTCTACAAAAATTGCCAGGAAGGTAGAACCTTTGGAATCAAAATGCAAATGGGCATTAGGTTGTAGAGTGTTGTCACTGAATCCCGTCCCATGTTATGAAGGTATAATCATTGTTAATGTGTATATACAGAAGGGAAAGGAGGATGAATATAAGGTGGAACTGGGAAATTTAAAAGAGGATATGATGACTGTATGTGATAACTACCAGAAGGATGTATTCTTGGTGTTGGGTGACTTTAACCACAAATTAGACCCCCGTAGAATAGATCCATGGTGTAAGGAATTGTTGATCGCCAATATTATAGAGGATGCCATATTTCCTAGTGGGGATATTTTGGCCCAAGATATGGCTTTAGGACAGTTGTTGGGCTTTATGGGTTTGGTATGTGTGAATGGGAGAATGGAGGCTGATCAGCCGGCAAGGCGCACATTTACGATAGGCCAGCAACGCTGCCCTATAGATTATGTGTTTACACATGCCTGGAGCTTTGAATTAATTAAGTACTTCTAGGTGGTAAGAGTGGAGGGTAGTGATCACTATCCTCTGAAGACCGAATTATACGCAACAAGGGGAAAACAGAGAGAGATAGCTCTTCAGGTACACGTGGACTACCCAAATCGGCTTACAACCCGTATATTGGAGGAGCACCTTGGAAAATTGAGTGCTGTACAGCAGACCCTTTCATTAGAAAAAATTCCAATCAAAAACGGCAATGCCTGGTATGAAAATACAATAAGACAACTGGTGGAATGCCTAAGGGTGAAAATTAAATGTAGTAAACCCGGGATAGTTAGTAATAATAGATCCCATAATAAAGGACGACCATGGTTTGATGAGGAATGTCGTAAAGTAAAAGCATGTATTAGACAAAGGGAAAGAAGACTTAGGGTAAGGTATAATGCTGAATTGTCCCTCACCCTCCAGAAACTAAGGATAAAATATATAACGATTATTAGGAACAAAAAAGAACCTATAAAGATAGTTGTTGGGCAAGTATGCTAGCCGTAATTGAATCCAAAGATGTGAAAGGTTTTTGGAAATTGGTCCAAGAAAGTTCCGGCAAAATATTAGGGTCTCTGCACTGTGTTGTCCCCGAAGATGACTGGGTGGGTTACTTGGGGAAATTTATGGGAAGTGGCCATTGCTAGAGAAAGTAAGAACAATATCTTGGCCAGGAGTGAAGGAGGATATAAAGGAGCACTTTACCTCCAGTCATATTAGAAAAATAATATCTAGCCTAAACCTTACCCGGGCCACAGGCCAGATAATCTGCCTGCAGTGATTATAAAATCTAGGCCTGAGTGGTGGGCAGAGTTTTTTGCAAAAATGTTTCAGGGGATCCTTAACACAGGCATTTTGCCAGGAAACTGGAGAGGAGCAATTATAAGACCAATCCACAAAAACGGAGATTCAAAAGCCCCGAAGAATTACAGATTAATAAATCTCCTAGATATAGGAGAATAAGTTTTTGCCAAAGTAATTTTGGGAAGGCTTAAGGACTGGGCAGAAGTAAATTGGATTGTGCCCCGGAACAGGGGGTTAAAAGAGGGACATTCAACGGTTGACCACTGTTTCGCGCTCTGGTCCATTGCGCGGAAGTCGATCGAGCATAGGGGAAGTTTGTTCTGCTGCTTCGTGGACTTCCACGCAGCATTTGACCTAGTGGACCGGGAGCTGCTGTGGGAGACTTTGACTGGATATAACATCCCAAGGGATTTGTTAGGGCTGATTCAAGCACTTCACACCGATAATTGGGCCCAGATAATTTTAGATGTAGAGGGAGCTTATCTCAGAAAATTCAGATTGGCAATGGGCTGAGGCAGGGGTGCGTATTGGCCCCCATGCTTTTTCCTTGTTTATTGCAGACTTGCCTTCAACCCTAGGCAATGTAAGTGGGGCAAGCCTGAAGCAAGACGGGAAACATATCTCATGTCTATTATATGCGGACGATCTTGTAATTATTGATCAAACGGAGATTGGTCTGCAAAGAAAGCTAAACCGGTTCAATGAATACTGTTGTTTTAAAAAACTCGTTGTCAATATGGACAAGACAAAGATCTTATGTTTTGGTCGGAGGAAAATAGGGTTTACATGGTTTCTGGGCTCCGAGAAGTTGGAAAAGGTAGCAGAATATAGGTACCTGGGGATGTGGTTCGAGAAAAGTCTGCAATGGCATACCCACCTCGATGCACTAAAGCTGAGGTCATCAGCATCGGTCAGTGGATTAAAAAAATTCAACGGTGCTTATGGCAAAATGTCTGACAGACCGGTCCTAAAAGCTTACTCAGCAATGGTACCACCACAATTTTTGTATGGTGCAGAATTGCTATATTTGAGTGGCAAAAACGGATGGGACGTTGAGGAGGGAAAACACTGAAAAACATATTTTCATTGCCCAAGTCTTCAATGGTCCAGGCGGTGAGACTAGAATTGGGAATCACCTCATGGGGTATAACAGCTTGTATGGCCCTATTACGATTCTGGCAGCATCTGGGAACGGGAGAAGATTATAAAATCTCGCAATGGTGCAGAAACGAGATTGTAAAGAGCGAGTTAACGTGGGCAAAGGGATTAGAGCTACCATCACTAAAGCGTGTTGCATGATGAAGGTTAAGCTGTGCCCCCAGACTTTCCTAATCGAGGTCGACAAGAGGGAACTTAGGGCCCTGGGAAAAGAACTTTCTCGAGCGCAGGACCAAGATTACCTCTTGAGGAAAAGTTCTGTACGTTTTATGGCTTCTGCGTGGCAAAGCGAACAACATTTCCCTTATATTGATAGGCTACCTAGCTGTCGGTTAAGAAGAGAATTACTAAGGTTAAGAATTGGGGTTAACCCTTGCTATGTGAATAATGGGGTAAAAAGATCTATGATTAACAGTAAGGGAAAATGCACCTGCACTTTGGGAACAACATGTGACAACTTACATATATTATTGGATTGTCAGAAGGTTTTAGATATACGAATAGAGATTTTATGTTCGATTTTTAAAAAGTACGATATTAAAAACAGGGTTCAAGCAGTAAACCTTTTAACAGAAATTAGTACTTTAGACATAGCTTGTGCCATGGGGAAGTTCATCCAAAAAGTTAAAGAATTTCTTAAACGTGATTAGAATTTAAATGTTTATTTTATAGTTTTACGTGGCCTATGTTATATAAAATGTTGAAAGGAAATCCGAGTGTATTATATGAATTTTTATGATGTTTAAATAATGAACTGGGATTTTAGAAGCTGTATTAATGTAGTTTTTAAAACGTTTGAGGACCATTGGTCTAAATAAACTTGTATTGAATTGAAAAAAAAATTGAGTACAAAAACTATACATTAAGACTTTTCCCACTTTGCATGTGTGCTATACAATGCAGCATTTATGCAAAGTTGAGAAAATAAGGAGAAATTAAGGCATTTCTTCTCATTACACCAGCCTCGTGGAAGCATTTAGTTTTGGCACAAATCCATGTCTACCAATGTAAGTAGATAGGGATTTGCAGCAAAACCCATGGAACACTCATTGACGCATATTACATTTGAGACAGGGAGGAGAGGCCATGTTATGTATGATTCACCTATTACTCCTTTGTCCATCTGGAGAAATAGATAGCAAGGGTAGATGGTTTTGGAAGTCATACATAACATAAAATTAGAGATGTGTAAAAGTGAACAACAGGGATGTTTTCACCTTGTAGTTTTGAGCTTCACTCTTGTTGTCTACTTGATATCACTCAGGCACCCATGGTGAATTCATCCCCGTTATTCACTGTTATCCATCTATAAATGTATAATTCCCTTTCTTCCACTTTGTAGTCACCTCACCTGGTGTTTGTGAGAGAGCCTTATACACCTGAACAATTCTTAGTCTATTCCTTAAAACACACATTGAGTTTCTTGGTGGATTTGTATGTCTTTGTAAGGGGAGCTGATAATTTAGAAATATCTCAACTTCTAAGGTTAAGATTGCTCTTTTTATGTGTCACCTTATCTTAAAGAAGGACTGCTACGAAATAAATGAGAGCTGAAGGTGTCACTCTGTTTCTTCCTTCTTGCCTGTGCTGATGATCTTTAGGTGGTGTGGGTATCACAATAATCCTATTTTGATGTGTTCAGACTGTTGCAGTAACTATGATGAAGTACATTTCTATTACTCCCAAGATTCATGATTTGCACTACCCTTGCCACTTCACAGCACAACCAACACACATGACCATTCTTTAACAAACTATTGGCTTTGTCATTCAATATTTTTGCCTGTTTAAAGATGATAATGCAAAGCAATTCTGTTTCTATACCTTCAACTTTTCTGAGTCCATTAACTTATGCAACACACCCATCCTGACTACTACAGCAAGAATGAGCATGTTGTGGGCATGGCCGGAGATGCATGAAGATGGCAGTGTGATTGCCAAGCTCCGGTGCCTGAGGCCCATGATGGACAGCATCCTGAGGCCCCGGAGGCCCACACGACCATGAGTGTAAGGGCAAACTCTAAGGGGGCAAAGAACATGGCAGGATAGCTGTGGCGTCTGCATACGGGGAGCAAACAGGCCTGTGATCAGCACCGAGAAAGCGGCGCGGAAGGCAAGATGGCAATGGGCGCATAGGAAATACTGCAATTCACCAGTTCAGGGCCCTGACATGGGCGTGCAGTGACGTGAGGTGACCGGCAGATGACTACACCCTGAACCCTATCCCCGATGGAGGGGGACTGCAGAGCACCAGCAGGGCTCCCAGTGGAGATGACAGTACAGTGTGAAGGTCACACGGTGGGTCAGCCAGCTAAAGTACGGGACCCACCTACGGCATCTCCGAGGGCGAGCAATAGGAGATCCCCTGCGCACACACCACCCCAGGAGAGAACACATGGGATCAGTTGCTCACCAGCATCAATGGAGGCTGCAGCACCCGGTGAGGTGCACTGCAAGGGCAGGAAAAGAAAACTGAAGTGAAGTGGAGAGGAGAGGTGAAACCGGGTAGATTGGAGGGAGTGAGGAGGGGGAAAGCAGCTGCAGGGTGCTCGTGCCCAGGGTGTAGAGGGTGAGATGGTCGGGGAAGGGTGAAACACCCATCTATGTGGCATGCCGGGAGGGAGACGAGAATTTAAGAGACTGGCGCAAACCGACCCGGAGCCTAGACCAGCACACCTGCCGAAGGCGACTCCACTGCCGGACTCATCCCCGACCACTCCAGGTGCCTAATTGCAATCTTCTGGTAGGCCCTGACCCCAACCTAAGGAGGCCCCCATCGATGTAAAACTTTCAACCCCTTTAGACACCTGCCAAAGAAGAAACTGCGCTCAGTCTCTCCTAAAATTATATCCTTCAAGCCTTCTTTTTAGATGGGTAGTGTTCAATCTCTCCAATATACCATGTATTTCAGTGGAAACTGTAAAGTGGCTGTGAGTGCAGGGCCTCCTGTAGCAGGCACATTGTGGGCTGCAGGAAGATGACCCACGAGTGCTCCCTCATCCCCCTGTTTACCATTGATGCACCAAATAACTGATACATCCATTTACTCAGTGATTCATTCATGCACTCACGTCAATCCATGTGCCCACTTGCCTATTCATTTTTTTAATTTTTTATAGAGTTTTATATAGCGCGAACTTGACCCGAATCGGGTATCAGAGCGCTTTACATAGCACCAGTTGCATTACATGAGGACACATTCGTTTTTGTTAGGCACGGGGAGATTAAGTGATTTGCCCAGAATCACAGGATGTTCAGCGTCATTGCTGAGACTCGAACCCAGTTCCCCAGATTAGAGGTC